>JARHVA010006167.1:955000-986802 GCA_037957365.1 Torreya grandis
ACCACCTTTCCATTACATTATTTCATATAGTCTAGGTAATAATCCAAGGGGGTATCATGAGTAGGTCTAGGTAGGTCCTTAATAAATCCTTATAAATAGGAAAGTAAAATCAAGGCAAGCATGCATGACCATAACAATGTTCACACAGATGGACCAGACAAGTAAAGTTATTCATGGAGGTGAGAGAAATTATTGTGGGTTGTAAGCAAGAATAATGGAAATAATTCACTTCAAGATAACATGTGACAAACAAACACAATGGTAAAAAATAGTACACCATGAAATGTAACAAGTATAAATATTGAGACAATGACATAATAAATGATAAATCAAGATGTTCAATGATAGGGATATAGCTCAAAATCAAAAATACTTGTTGGAATTATTTGAACACTCAAAATTCACTCTAGTACCTGATGTTCTACTATCAGCATCTACCTATCTCATAAGATGGTACATAAAACCACAAAAGTACATCAAAATTACCATATCTAATAATCAATAAATAATTATAGAATTGTAATAAAATATCAACTATAGTAAAAATTAATGAAATCATCAAGTGTAAAATTAAACATGCCATCCAAATACCACTACATCAAATCTAACCATATAATCCAACTTAAGCAAAGAATATAATAATCAGTTATACATCAGCAATAATAATGTTTTAAATAGTATAACAGACTATAAAAAGGTTGGGTTGTAATATCCTCCCCTTGAAAGGGAGTTATCCTAATGATTTAGTTAAACAACCATGCATAATACTACCTAAAAAGATGTGCATCTTCCCAAGTAGCACTTTTTTTGCTCAATAGGTCCCATTACACCAAAACCTATTATATGTATTTGTTTCAAATCTTAATGCTATGATATGCCAAGATTTTCACTAGTTCCAATTGGATATTTTCTTCTTTCATGACTAGTAAATGAGTCCAATCCAAAACATGAGATGGATCAAACACATATCTTTTTAGTAAAGCAAAATGAAATACATCATGAATCCTTGATAACAAAGGAGGAAGATCCAACCTATAAGTAACAGGACTAATCTTTTCCATAATGCTGAAGGGACCGATAAAATGTGGAGCTACCTTGGAAGATATACCAAACTTTATAGAACTTTTATGCAGTCTAACATGTAAAAATACTATATCACCCACACTAAATTCATGTGAAGTTATATTTTAATCAACATAATTATTTTATCAATCCAATTCTACTTTCAAATTTTTCCTTATTAATTCCATAAACTTGTCATATTCCAGTAACAAATCAAGTCATGCAACAACTCTATTTTCCAAGTTATCCCAACCAAGAGGAGTTTTGCACTTATGCCCATATAGAGCTTCAAATGGAACCATATTTATTCTAAAATAGTAAGAATTATTGTATGTAAATTTGATTAAATGGAGGCAATATTTTCATTTAGTTTGTTGATCCATGATGTATACGTGTATCATGTCCTCAACCACCTAGTTGAGCCTTTCATTTTGACCATCCATTTCAAGATGTTATGAAGAAGTAAAATTCATATGTGTTCTAAAGGCTATAGTTAAAGTATGCCAAAATCATGAAGTAAATAAATTTTCATAGTCTAAAATAATCACATTAGGTATGACATGAAGTCTAACCACTTATTTTAAAAGGAATTATACAAACATGGAAGCTTTATCCATCAGATTTCTAGTAATGAAGTGGTTGACTTTAGTTGGCTTATCGATTACCAAAAGAATAATATCATGTTTACTATGTGATTTAGGTAGACCTAAAATAAAATCAAGTGAGATTGCAACCCAATTTCTTTTTGGAATATCATGAGGGCACAATAGCCCTCTTGGATGGTAATGCTCAACTTTAACTTGTTGACATTCCAAGCATTTTTCCATAAAATCAATTATATCACACTTCATTCCAGGATAAAAATAGATCCTTATCAACTCATGTATCATATTTGTGACAATTTATTGAGCATAATAAGGTGTTGTATGCACTTATTTTAACACAAAATCTCTCAAGTCACCCAAACTAGGTACATAAATTATATTTTATGCCTTATAAGGCCATCTATTTCAATAAAAAAATTAACAAATATCTTTGTTATAGGTTCATCAACCAAACCTATGCTTACATAATAGTAGAATTCACCATCAATTTATTATTCCAAAATATCACTTCTAAAATTTCCTTGTAAAACTGACAAGGTAGGAAGGTACATGCATGCATTGAGTGCATTAGACACATGATTCTCCTTGCCTTTAACATATGATATGTTGATGCCAAAATTACCCAAAAATTCCAACCACCTATGCTGGCATGTATTTAAAACATATTAAGATAATAAATAATCAAGGTTACAATAAACAAACTTCATTTTAAAAGGCTTTCCCAGTAGAAAATGTTTCCACTATTTAAGTGCATGGATAATGACAACAAGCTCCATGTGATGCATATGATAATTATTTTCATGATCATTTAGTTTTCATGACTCATAAGCCACAACCTTGCCATCTTGGGTCAGTATTATTTCATATCCTTCATTTGAATCATTATCCCAAACTTCAAAATTATCATTTGGGTCCAGAATGATAAGAATAGGTGTTATTATTAGCAACACTTTTAGTTTGGTAAAAACCTCATCACACTGAGGTGTCCATATAAATTTATTGCATTTACATTTCAAAGAGGTAATAGGATTGGATACACTATAATTTTTTTCAACAAATCATCACTAATAACTAACCAAACCCATGAAGCTACACAATTCATGCACATTTGTAGGGGCAAGCCAATTTTGTATGGCTTTTATTTTCACTAGATATACATCAATGGCAAGATTCAAAATAGTGTGGCCCATATAATGAATTTTATATTCACAATAAGAAAATTTATAGAGTTTACTATATATCTTATGTTGTCTTAGTCTTTATTGTTGGAAATATTGTCATTGATGTCAAAGGTCTAGCATTATTGGTGATAAAGGCCCCATTGCATTTAATGTTGTTTGTAATAGATATATCTTAGCTAATGTGAGTTAATATTTATTTAATATTAATAAATATATTATTGGTTGCATATGAGACAAAAGAAGGGCCCATGGAGAAGTCAAAGAGCCATGGGATAAAGACAAAATAAGAATGGCACACATTTTCCCATTTAGATTCATCTTGGGGAATTCCAAGAGTCACCAAGTGAAGACAAAAAATAAAGGGTGCAATTTCTCATGAAGGGACACTTTGAGTAATACGAAAAGTCACCAAGATAAGGACAAAAGTGGGAAGGACATTTTTGGTCATGAAGGGTCGCCACATGACTTTTCAAAGGCAAGAATATGAAGAGTCATATAAGTTTGGTGCCATTTTCCATGAGGATTGAAAAGTCACAAAGTGGGAAGGCCAAAGGTCATTTGGAAAGCTATAAATAAAGGCTTGAGAAGCCATTTCTAATATAAGAGATAGAGGTTGATTTGATATTGTAATATCTAGCTTAGAAGAGCAATTTTGAGAGATGAATATGATTTGAATTTATTATATCTAGTTTAGAAGAGTAAATGTGAGAGAGAGGAAAGAGATGTTGTATTGATCTATCATTTGTTGAGAGAGAAACATTGAGAGATAGGTGTGTGGTATACACAAAGGGGTTGGTGCTCCTATGGGTTGGTGCTCATGAATTGTTGTTGGGTTGGTACTCAGCAAAGGGGTTAGTGCTCTTGTGGGTTGGTGCTCACAAATTATTGTTGGGTTCAATCTCGGCAAAGGGGTTGGTGCTCCTGTGGGTTGGTGCTCACAAATTTTTGCTAAGTTGGTGCTCAGAAAAGGGGTTGGTGCTCTTGTGGGTTAGTGCTCATGAATAGTTGCTAGGTTGGTGCTCAGCAAAGGGGTTGGTACTCCTGCAACTTGGTGCTTGTGAATATTGTTTGGGTTGGTGCTCATTAATATAATTGAGATTATTCTCCACAATTTTTCCCACATTGGATTTCCATGTTATATCTGGTGTCTCTCTCTATCTTGTGTGGTGCTTATTTTTTGAGTTTTATTGCATATCTTGAATGTTTGATTAAGTGGAATTTGGTTAAGGGAAAGTTTTATAAGATATATGATATAGTGATTCACCCCTCCTCTCAATATATCCCATGCTTAACATTTATAAGACTAAATGAAGGTGTTGATCATGTTTAACCTCATTTTTAGAATAAATTAGAATTCCATCAAGAGAAACTAGCACAAACTTATCCT
Organism: Torreya grandis; assembly: GCA_037957365.1. NCBI lineage: Eukaryota > Viridiplantae > Streptophyta > Pinopsida > Cupressales > Taxaceae > Torreya > Torreya grandis. The sequence continues at coordinate 959,236 of JARHVA010006167.1, forward strand.
AAAAGTATCTAAACATGTTGTTCATAAGATTCATGAAGGATATATGAGCATTAATTAGGTCAAATGGTAGAACCATGAACTCATAATTTCCATATCAAGTTCTAAAATCTATTTTATGATTGTCCTCTTCCTTAATTCTCAGTTGATGGTAGCCTAATCTCAAATCAATCTTCAAGAAGATTGTAACACCCTTCATTTGGTAAAACAAATCATCTATCCTTGGCAAAGGATATTGGTTTTTAATTATTACCTTATTAAGTAATTTTTAATCAATGTAAAGCCTCAAGTTACCATCTTTCTTCTTCACAAAGACCATAAAAACACCCCAAGGAGACACACATGGCTGAATGCTTCCACTATCCAAAAGTTCTTATAGTTAAACTTTTAATTCATTAAGGTCAGCCACATTCATGTGGTAGGGCCCTTTAGATGTGGGGGTATATACATGCATTATATCAATGAAAAAATCAAATTTTTACTTAGGTGGTAAACCATGTAGTGTTTTGGGAAAAACATCAATGAATTCCCTCAACATTGGAAAATTTGTGTGAACTAGTTCCTTTTCCTTGGGTAATTCCTAAAATTGGACTATGTAAAGATTATATCCCTTTTTAACATCCCTTTTTAGCTATAAGGTTTAAAGTGTTTTATGTATTTATAGCATTTTTATACCTTGCAATTTTATAAGTTACCCAAGGTCATTAATTCACTATATTCTTTTGCACACACAATCAAGCATGGCTTGATGTTCATGGATCTAATCCAACCTAAGGATGAGATAATAAGACCCTAAAGGTGTAAGGAATAAATTAACCTTGGTCTTGAAGATACCAAGTTCAAGTTCTACTTATTCTAAGAATTCAAAAATAGGGACTTTCTTATCGATACTAAACTCAACCTCCAAACCTTCTCTTATCAAGACAAGCTCGATTTTACATTGTTTAATAGTAAAAAGAGAGATAAAATAATTAGTTACACTTTAATCAATTATAATATTCAAGTAAAACCCATTTATTTTACCTCTAGTTTCAATTAGAGTGGCCTACAAGTCAGTATTTTGATTATCAACAACATATACCCTTTGATTGGTTGTTTGGTTTGATTTTAGTTTAGGAAATTCCTTTGTATAGTTATTGTCACCACATTCCTAGAAAATAATAGGTCTAGAAGTTGCTACCAATATAGTATTAGCACCCATGGTTGGTCCACATTGGTTGTTTTGATGTTGTTCCTTCTTAAAAGAGAAATATTTAGATGATCCATGAGAATTGAAATTTCTATTTTGATTAGAAAAATTTCTGAAATTATTATTGCCACAAAAAAAATTCTAGTTCTAATTTGATTTCTTGAACTTTTTATTCCTAGGAAAAAGACTTTTCACTTTGGGTTGCTATCGATTTGACTTAAATTTTTGTCTTGCCTTTTGGTGAGACTTTTATTTTTCCTCTACCCTATAGGTTGATTCAATTAATGTTGTAAAAGTCCTTGGGTTCATCATATTTATGTCATGCATCAACATTTATTTCAACCTAAATTTGAACATAGTAATTTTTATTTTTTCATCATGAATATAGCTCACATGATGCAAAAAATTTAGAAACATGTTCTCAACATGAGTAAAAAATATGTTTTATTACTTTAAAAGATATAAATAAATGATTTTTTGTTCCTTATAGTTGTCATTCAGGTATGTTTTATGAAATTGAGTCTCAAAAACTGACCAAGAAAGGTTCAAGGGATGATATCCTTCAATGGCACAAAGGTGATTCCACCATAATGTTGTAGAACTAACTAGTTAATAGGATAACACCCTACCTTTCAAATTTGATGGAATTTTATGTAGGTTGAAACATTTTTAAAAGTATACCAGCCATGCATTAGTTACATCACTTGATTCCTCACCCAAAAATATAGGTGATGGAAACTTTCTTTTAGCTATTTGATGATTAGATCAACTATGGTTAGTGGCAGTTATTGAATCATGGGTCCTTCTACTTTCCCCATTTCCCATATTGGTACTTCGTCTTGGGATACCTCTTGAAGATTATTCATCCTTTACTCTTGGTTGTCAATCTTTCCTTAGAAAGTGTTAAGGGATGTCAAAATTACACTAAGTATTTCCTCATGATTTTTAGTTGGATTCTAACCAATTGCATCAACATTTGGGACCTTGGTATTTTCATCATCATTATTTATGGGGAGATTTTATTGGTTATTAATGGGGATGCATCCATGATGATCCATTCCTTTTCCTTTATCTTTGATCCTAGTTGGGTTGACATTGAATGGGTTACTATGCATGTCTATGCATGTTGCCTTTGCTTGATCATGTTCTAACAATCCTAAGAATTATAAAGTGATAACTTAGTAGATTACAAATTAAAAAAGAAAATATTCATTCCCAAAGTTTCTTAGAGTAAAAAAATACTTTGATACTAGGTGAAACAACACCCCCCGCAATATATATATATATATATATATATATATATATATAGATATCAAAGTAAATTTTTGGATGCATGTCAGAACCAATACCTCACTGATGTAATTCATAATCATTTAGTGCACTCAAATACACACAACTAGAAGTGAAGGAGGTGAACTGAGGTAATTATCTAGAGGTAACTACATACAAAGGGTGTTATGGGGAAGTGTGTTACCTTCATAGATGTGTTATGGAGTTCAGGTTGTATCAATGTATGCATATATTTATAAGAATCAAGTGTTATATGTGGCACTCATACTTCCACATGTGACCATTTATAGGTCCTTGACCCTAGGTAAATACCTCACTCTCCTCAGTGGGTTTTAGTTCCACTCAAGGATGGTTAAGTTCTTAGGATCAGTTTAACCAAGAAGGATAACTCTAAAAACCTAAGTTATTGTTCATGTTAAAATATGTTTAAGTTAAAAATACATGTTACTTTATTAATCTAATCACACAATTAGGCATGGTTTCAAATAAGTAACTTATAACCAAAAACTAGAAATCAATTCATACATGCAAATTTATATTAAGTATGTTGCAAAAAATATTGTTTCATAAAAGAGAACATAACAAGAATAGATTGAAATTCAAGGCTTCATAGTAATACTGGTTGAGGTTGTAATCACCTTGCAACCTAAAAGTTCACTACATCATTACATCATCATTTCACATGACACTCAGTTAATAGGCATGAATTCTATTCTTATAATAATGAACAATGATATAATTATGATCAGTATCATCATTCATCAAATAACCTTTATGGGTAGCCTATAATTGAATCCATGTAATGAATTCATATTGTCATAGCCAATGTGATTCAATAAGATAAAGATAATTCAAAACACAATATAGCCAAAGGTATATGTTAAATTAATCTTGTAATCATTCATAAGGAAAGGAGGTTGTTAAAGGAGTAGTTATCTTAATATAATAATTTCCATTACCATCTAAAGGAGTATATTCCATTATGAATTAACATGATAAACTATCATATTCAATATTTAAAAAAGTATAACTAAGTTTATTTTTTATACATCATAAATAATCTAGATGATTTACAAGAACAAGTATAATAGAGAATTTACATACAATTGAATGAACACAACACATACAAACATGAATTCTATTGAGTTTCAAGTTGAGTGAAACCCAAATAAAATGTTACACTTAAATATTTTTTACAAATTAATGTTGGGCATGGCATGGGGAAGCAATGAAACAAATTCAACTATCAGAAAAGGGAATGAAGGCACATGTAGGCCAAAGAGATGAAAATCAAAAAGTATGCATGCTTCCATCATTTTTTAATACAACATTTAAATGAAATAAAAACCAATATTCAGCTAGCTCATTTTATTCAATTGATTAATCTAATATAGTTGCAACATCGAGTTTAAATTAATTCATTAAAGACTTTTAAACTTACTTCTAGTTCATGAAACCTTTGTAATAAACTAACCAACTCAAGAATTCCATTCATGTCTATGAAACATCTTCATTAATTAAGATAAATAAATCAACACAGAATTATTACTCATTCCAAAAATCATTTACTATTAAATGAAAGAATAAAAGCAATACTTTTCATATTTAATATATGAAGTATACATGCCTTTATACACAACCAGGAATGTCTAAAATATAATTGAGAGGAGAGGATTTAATTATGTTTTTGCATTTACTAGAAGCTAGTTTAATTGAGTAATCCATGCATAGATGAAAAAACTAAGAATATCTATGTTCCATACATCTTTTATATGTAAATGAATTCACAAGTATCTATGGTAATGCATCAAAGATAATCATTAAGCTAGTTTACTTTGTTAATGGAAGTCTATATGTTTCTATATCAAGAAAACATATGTATAAGTATCTATATGACCAAATCAAATATTACTTATGCATTAAAAATATCAAGCGAATGCCCAATGTTACTTATTAATTCTAATATGTATGCTTGTAAGTAACATTATGTAATAGTGTTGTAAATATTTACTTATGATAAAATTAAGTAAATATGATATGATATCAAGATCATATACTAAACTTAAGAAACTAGTATTATATTGATAAAGTCAAGATTATTCTAAGTTAACAACATACAAGAATCCTTATTAACTCAACATAATCATATAACTAATATTAAAAGTTTAATTTTTCATTAATAACATTAACAAATGATTTATCAATAGGAAGGGAAACAAAATAAAAATTATAGTAACCTAATATATAAAATGAATTACCTTAAGTAATATATATATATATATATATATATATATATATATATATATATCAATTCATATTCTTACCCTTTAATAAATATTTAAGCCTTCCATTCATTTTACGCATTTTATTAACAACATAGGTTAGTACTAACATAACTAACCAATATTAAATAATGATAGCATACTAACTATGTTCATAATCAAATAACATTTAACCATAATCAAATAAGTAAATAATGATTAATTAACATAATTAATTCATTACCAACTTACTTCACATGTTCATAAGCTCATCAAAGCATGGAGAAACAAGTAACTGAGTTAGACAAGCCCTCTCAACCATCCCTATGAGATCAACCATTTGTGGCCTGTAACACCCCAACCATTAGCAAGATAGTGGTTGCAGTAACCATGGATGTGAAGAGAGTTATGAGTAATCAGATTCTGAACCAGTGAACATCTCAATAAAATAACACAACACAATAAAAGATGACAATCACCATTCTAAGGTGAGCTAGAAATAACCAATTTGTTACTGATATAAATTGGAAGTGGGTTTGAATTATTTTTGGTTAATGAATGATATAGTAATGGATTAACAACTAATCTATTTCTATAGATTTTAAGATAACCAAATTGGATCCTCATCCAAGTATGAGGTCAATTTAAGTCATCCTAACTATAAATTTATATCCTAAGTATACAACATACCAACCAAATACTTAATCATTTAGGTCAAGTCTAGGAATGATGACCTAATAATAATATAATCAAAATAAAAATAACAGCATATAAATAAGTCATGAACAAACAATATTAATAATTTAGATAAGCCAATATTTTAACTTAGGCATACAACATTCATAAATGTTTAAACAATATAGAATAATCTCTTTAAAACCATGAAATACTTATAGGCTCACATTCAAACCCTCATATTGAATATTTATAAACTAAATTTTGTCATGCTTTTCTTGAAATCCTCAAAGTTCCCAGCCAAATATAATCACCTAATATTCATGCTAAAACTTAACAAAGGCAATCCATAAGTCACACACAGGAATAATTCCAAAAGGGAAAGCACAAAATTTCCCATAATATAGTCACCTCAATGTATTATTTTAATGATATGTAGATGATATCAAATAGAAACCCAAAGATGCACATAAATAAAAACAACATGCCCATTAAAATAAACCATTGATATTCCTAGTCAAAGACTTTGTTCTAAGAAACACAATCAAAGAAATAACCAAAACCTAGTATAAACTTTGATTTAAACAAACCATCACACACACACACACACACACACACACACACACACACACACACACACACACACACACACACACACACACACACACACACACACACAAAATGAATTCAAAGACAAAATAAAAACCCAATCAAAGTATTTTACTACAAAGATTATGGCTTAATATCTAGTTAAAGAAACTATTAAGATAATATAAAAATAGGCCTTAAGAAACAACACTATCGATTATATTAAAGATAACACCAAAATCTTCTAGAATATTCAACTGTAAAACTTAATCAACCAAATAATGAAATGCAAATCAAAATCTTGTTCCATGACTCATATTAAAACAAAATTACTTAATATTAATAAAACCCAAGTGACTATAAATATTTTTACATGTAGCCATAAAGAAAGACATCACAACCCATTAAACAAATAACCCATTAGGAATTCATCTTGAGAAATGAAATTCAAGTATAATCCTAATAAAAACACCAACATTTTCCTCTAGAATCCACAAAGATAAAAATGAATACATAGTAATTTTTAAAATGAAACAATATATAAATATATAGAGTCAAATTTTAAAAATGGGTTGAGACCCATTCAACCCATTTACTAGTTTGAATAACTCCATAAAACACAACATAATGAAATAAAATAATATGAACTTAGTCCTTTCATATAAACAACAAGCTTCAAGGTATACATAGTCAGACTATCAAGGCTATCTCGAATAACTCAAGAACATAGCCATATTGATATAGGTATTAAATATTGGTGTAGGGTTTAACAAAATTACCCATTAAACCAGATATTCCATGTATTCAATAAGACCATGAAACCTAAAATCCAACATTATATAATAGAGATGAAACCTAAGTGGGTGAACAAAACTCTAAAAACCCACAAAGATTTTGTTTCAAAGTTTCAAAGACATAGTCAACCATTAAAACATTTCAAAGTAAATATTTAAACAAAAATATAATAGATACAAAACTATTATATATATATATATATATATATATATATATATATATTTCAAGTTTACATGAAAGATATAAAATTGATTCATATAGAATCACCTTGAGGACTGATATGCATCCAAAAGTCCTAAGACTTCTAACTACATATGTAACCTCTTTCATTTTCCATGATTTTTTTGATCAACATAATAAAGAACCAAACATAGTAAAAAATATCTTACCTTAACTCACATAATTAAAAATCACATAAAAATCCACTATGTTTAAGCAACTCAAATATACTTTTTATTTCCAAGCTATGGCGTGTAAAACCCAACATGATCATATTATAAAACTAGTTGAGCTCCTTCACTATTTTCTCCATTATTATTCCATATTCCTAACCCCATCCAATCTATCCATCCACCACCCAACTCTCCATGCCTTCCATCTTATTTGATGTAAAAAAAAATAAGCCAACCATCTGGAGGCCATAACTTTTGACTTGTAGCTATACTTGAGCTCTTTTACATGCCAAAATGACCATCTCAAAAAGTTTGATTCTACCCTAATCCACTCTATCTACTTATATTTGGTTTGAATATTTTTTGGAGGCCAAACATGATCATCTAAGGGTCCAAAATTAATGTTTAATGATTTTTTTAAGAATTTTTTAATTTTAGAAATTGTATATTTTTAGAACCAGAAGTCAAATTTAGTTGATTTTCATTCCATATGCTAATTTTATAATTTAGGTTATTTTGGGAAATTTTTAGAGCCACGTACGCTTGCATGCAAAACTCACTATAAATAGAGGCTGCTAAAAATAGATATTTTTATTAGATTTTAGTTTTTTTTTAATTTTGCATGTATACTCTAATTTTTGAGTCTAGGATTATTTAAGAATGGTTTGAGTTTTTAATTATTTCAAGAAATCAATATGAATAAATTCTAAGTATTGTTTCAAGATCTTGTCTTATTGGTAATATTTTTGTTCTTGTTAGTTTTCAGGTTTACTATCTAGTATCAGAGCAAGTTCAAATCTTGGAGGAGTAAAGAATGGTGAGAGGATGAGGAGGTGTGGCATAAATGAATTAGAATATATAAGAACTATAGAGTCAAGTTAAATAATTAACAAATGTTCTCACCAATCAAAAAATGAGGTAAGGTGGTGATGAGGAAGACATAGATCATGATGAAGAAATTTAGCAAGAAGAAGAGCAACCACCTACAATGGAATAAAGGATGGTTCAGGTTTTAGAAAGAAGGAATGAAGGAATAAAAGTTGATGTTCAATATTATGGAGGTAGTTTAAAACTAGAGGATTTGATAGATTGGATGAATATCATGGATAAATTCTTCGAGTGAAAGACCATGAGAGAAGACAAGAAGGTAAAATTTGCATGCATGAAATTGAAAGGTCATGCAATGATGTAGTGGGATAACCTATAGAAAGAGAGATAGAGGAAAGGCAAAGAGAAGATTAATACATGGAAGAAGATGGAGAATAAGTTGAAGGAGAAATTTCTTCCTATGGATTATGCATAAACTCTATACAAAAGATTTTAGAATTTGAGGCAAAAAGATCACAATATACAAGAGTATACAAATGAATTTTATAAGATTTCCATACGAGTGGAGCATGATGAGATAGAAAAGAAGATGGTTAAAAGGTATGTAAATGGTTTGAAATTTTTTATTCAAGATGAATTAATCTTGCATAGAGTACTTAACATGGAGGAGGCTTATCAATTAGCTTTGAAGGTAGAAGAAAAACAAAATAGACAAAATTTTAAAAGGACATCTACTAGTCTAGAAAGAGGTGGATCCCCTCCAATAAAGGGAAAAGGTTGGTTTAATACCAACAAATGTGGATTTAATGCCAATAAAGGTTAATCATCATATGTTGGAGAAAGTCAAGATGATAATAGGCAAGGGTTTAAATACCAACAAAGAGGAAGAGGATTTCAAAGAGGATGAGGTTATGGTGTTACTAGACGATGGTTTTTGAATCAATGCAGTTCTTATATCCATTATAGATGTGGAGAATAAGAGCATAGAGAATTTGAGTGTCCAAACTATTAAGATCAAGAAAGGAGGTATGAAGATCACCCAAGAGTGAATCTAGTTGAGGCTGAGATAGAGGATCAAAATACTGAGGTTACACTTATAGATGTTGGAGAGAATCTCATGATGAGAAGAACCATGATCGTGTGAAGGAAGGAAAAAGTGAATAATAAATAAGGTGGTGATGCATGGTTATGATCAAATATTTTTTGAACAAGATGTACTTTAGGTGGAAAGGTATGCAAAGTAATTATAGATGGTGGTAGTTGTAAAAATATGGTTCTAAATAAATGATTGAGAAACTAAATCTATAATGTGAAAATCATCATAATACCTATAGGATTTCATGGTTTAAGAAATGGAATGAATTTATAGTAGATATAAGGTGATTAATTAAGTTTTTTATAAGAAAGAGTTATAATGATGAAGTATGGTGTGATGTTATTCTGATGATGCATGTCATGTGTTATTTGGAAGATCATGGAAATTTGACATGAAAGTAATTCATGATGGAAAAAAGAACACATAATTTTTTTGGAAAGGTAGTATAAAGGTAGATTTTTTACCTTTTACAGAGGAAGAGAAGATAGAAAACATGCTCTCTATTAAAGAATTTATTCAAGATATGAAAGTAGTAGGTTGATGTTATGTATAAGTAGCAAAGAATGAAGAAATAGAAATCATGCTAATACCAAAAGAAGTAGCAAGAGTGTTGAAATAATATGCATATATTATGTCTAATGAGTTATTAGATGGTTTACCACTAAAGAGAGATATTCAACATCACACTGATTTAATTCCAAGATCAGCTCTACCCAATCAAGTAGCTTATAGGATGAGTCCAATAGAACACACAAAATTAAATAAATATGTTATTGAAATACTAAAGAAGAAGGTGATAAGGGAGAGTATGAGTCCTTGTGAAACACTAGCATTTATAACTCCAAATAAAGATGGAGGATGGAGAATGTGTATGGATAGTAGAGTAATTAACTAAATTATAATAAAGTATAGGTTTACTATACCTCATTTAGATGATATGATGGATGTGATTATAGGAGCAAAATATTTTACCCAGATTGATCTAAGGAGTGGTTATTATTAAATTTGAATTCATGAAGGAGATGAGTGGAAAACTGCATTCAAGACTAGGTATGACTTATATGAGTGGATGGTGATGCCATTCGAATTATCTAATCCACCTAGCACATTTATGAGGGTGATCAATATAGTACTACAAGAATACATTGGTAAGTTTGTGGTTATTTATTGTAATGATATTTTGATATTCAGTAAGACTAAAGAAGAACACTTACAACATTTGAGAAAGGTAATGGATTTGTTAAGAAAGGAGAAGTTGTATGTAAATTTGAAGAAGTAAAGGCTTATACAGAATAGTTTGGTATTTTTTAGGATTTTTAGTCTTAGCATATTTAGTGAAAATGGATGAATAAAAGATAAAGGTGAAGGTTGAGTGGCCTATCCCAAAAAGCATTATAGAGGTAATAAGTTTCCATGGTTTAACAACATTTTATAGAAAATTTATTAAAAAATTTAGTAGTACTGTGGCACCAATAAAAAATTGCATGAAAGGGAAGGAATTTACATGGACTAGAGTAGCCATAGAAAGTTTTGAAATTTTGAAGAATAAGATTATAGAAAGACCAATTTTAGCATTACTAGATTTTAATAAAGTGTTTGAGTTTGATTGTGATGCTTTATTTGTGGGAATTGGTATTGTGCTGAGTCAAGAAGGAAAGCCAATAGCATATTTCAGTGAGAAATCAAATGAGGTAAGAACAAAGTATTCTACTTATGATGTTGAAATTTATGCAATTTTAAAAGCATTAAGACATTGGAGGCATTACTTGGTGCCTAAGGAGTTTATACTATTTACAGATCATGAGGCTTTGAAGTATGTGAATACACAAAAGAAGTTGAATAATAGGCATGCAAAGTGTGTTTATTTCTTGTAGGGTTATACTTTTGTGTTGAAACATAAATCAAGAAAATAGAATTAGGTAGCTAATGCATTGAATGGGAGACTAGTATTATTAAATACTATGGTGAGTGAAGTAGTTGGATTTGAAGCTATTACATAATAGTATTATATTGATCCATATTTTGGTAAGATAGTTGAGCATTTTAGGAATACATTAGTAGGTGGGATAGATATTATTCATGATGAGTATCTTATACAAGAAGGTTATCTATTTAAAGGGAAATAATTGTGCATTCATGCTGGGTCTTTATGAGACAATATAATAAGAGAATTACATAGTGGTAGTTTGGGTAGACACTTTGGTAAGATGAAGACAATCTCTTTAGTGGAGGAAAAGTATTTTTGACCAAAGATGAAGAGAGATGTGACAAGGTATGTTTTAAGGTTTATAATATGTTAGGTGGCTAAAGGACATGTACAAAATACTAGGCTATACATGCCATTACTATTTCCAAGAGGACCATGGATGGATTTGAGTATGGACTTTGTTTTGGGATTGCCAAACACAAAAAGAGGTAATGATTCAATTTTTGTTGTTGTAGACAGGTTTTCTAAAATGATTCATTTCATTTCATGTAAGAAAACCAATGATGCCACTAGAGTTTCAAAATTATTTTTTATGGATATTGTGAGATTGCATGGTGTTCCAAAAACTATTAATTTAGATAGAAACACAAAATTTATAAGTAATTTTTAGAGGATTTTGTGGAAGAATATGGGTACTAAGCTATAATTCAGTAGTGTGTATCACCCATAAATAGATGGATAGATAGAAGTTGTGAATAGGAGCTTGGGAAATTTATTGAGATGCATAGTGGGGGTGAAGCCAAAGCAATGGAACTTGGCTTTACCACAAGCTAAGTTTGCATATAATAGTTTAGTGAATAGATTAATAGGAAAGTCACATTTTCAAAATTTTTATGGGAGAAATACTATAGGTATTTTAGATTTGGTAAAATTTCCAATTATAGATCAAATTAGTGATGATGCAAAAGCATTTATAGAGCATATTCAGTAGTTACAAGGAGTAAGAAGGAAGTTACAAGAAAGTAATGAGAAATATAAATCAGTAGTAGTTGTCAAAAGAAGGTCCAAAGTATTTGAATAAGGAGAGTTGGTATTGGTTTACTTGAGGAAAGAAAGATTTCCAAAAGGCACATACAATAAGTTGAAGTAAAAAAAAATTAGACCATGTTTAATTATGAATAAAATCAATGATAATTCATATGAGGTAAGTTTACCATAAAATTTTGATATATCTCCAATATTTAATGTTTCATATTTATATGAATTACATGGATAATATGATGTAGGTGATTAAGATGAAGAGGTAAATCGGGAGCAACAAGTTCCAAAGAAGAAGAAATAAAAAATAGTGTAGGTTTTGGATATGAAGATAGTGAGCCCAAGGAAAGAGAATAATAATAGGTATTTGGTGTAGGGGGAGGATTACATTAAGAAGACAACACTTAGATTATAGAATGAGAGCTGAAGAATATTGATAAGGAAAAATGGTATCAGTACAATTAGGGAAACTCATAGGAGCTAAGTTGTTTTCAACCAGAGCAGAATGATGTAGAAAAAATATGCAACCATTATGGAGGGCATAACTTTTGACTTGTATCTCCATTTGAGCTCTTCCACATAGAAAAATGATCATCTCATAAAGTTTGATTTTTCCCCAATTTTTTATATCCACATATAATTGATTTTGATATTTTTTGGAGGCCAAACATGATCATCTGGGGGTCTAAAATTAATGTTTAATGATTTTTTCAAGAATTTTCTAATTTTAGAAAGTGTATATTTTTAGAAATTAAAGTTAAACTTAGTTTAATTTCATTATATATTCTAATTTTATCATTTAGGTTATTTCAAGAAATTCTTAGAGCCACATGTGCTTGCATGTGAAACTTACTATGAATAGCAGTTGCTAAAAATAGGTTTTTTTTTGAGATTTTAGGTTTTTTCAAATTTTGCATGTAGACTCTAATTTTTTAGTTTAGGATTATTTAAGCATGGTTTAGTTTTGTAATTATTTTAATCAATAAATACAAATCAATTTGATTATTCTTTCAAGATCTTGGCCTATTGGTAATTTTCTTGTTCTTGTTAGTTTTTGGGTTCATTACCATTCCCTATACCCATTCAAGGCCCACATTCAATGTGAGGAGAGAGAAATCCTCACCAATATTCCCTAATGTAATCCCCACCAAAATTTCCCATTTAATGCAACAATTATTAAATTACCCTCCATAATGTTCAATCTATTAACCAATAAACCATAACTTAATAAAATGTATTAACAAAAGTAATCCCAATCAATAATAAAACCAATTAACACCATAACTCCATTTATGCCATGGACTATATGCCACTGAACCAATAATTAAATCATGATTTAATTTTAATTCCTTCACATTATATACCAAGAAACATAATAAACCATGCCACCATCTTTCCATTTCAATATTTCATATAGTCTAGGTAATAATCCAAGGTGGTGTCATGGGTAGGTCTAAGTAGGTCCTTAAGAAATCCATCTAAATAGGCAAGTAAAATCCAAGTAGACACATAGGGTAATACTAAAGTTTGCATAGATGGATCAAGAAAGTATATTTATTCATATAGGTGAGAGAAATTACTATGAGTTGTAAGGAATAATAATATAAACAAATGACTTCAAGACAACATGTGACAAATAAACACAATGGTACAAAATAGTACACCATGAAATGCAACCTATATAAATGTTGAGACAAAGACATAATCAATGAATAAATCAATATTTCCAATGATGAGGATATAGTTAAAAATAAATAATACCTATCACACTCATTTGATCCCTTAGAATTCACTTTGGTACTTGATGTACCGCTACCTACACCTTCCTTGCTCATAAGATGGTAGTTGTAACCACAAAAATACAATAGCATTACCATATCAAATAACCAATAAATAATTACATAATTATAATAAAATATCAACTAAAGAAATAATCTATGAAATCTTCAAGTTTAGAATTAAACATGCAGCCCAAATACCCCTACATCAAGTCTAACCATATAATCCAACTTAAGCAAAGAAAATGTCAGTTAGTTATACATCAGTAATAATAATGTTTTAAATAGTATAATAGATTATAAAAAGGTGGGGTCATATCATTAAAGTAAGAAATCAAAATATAAAAATAAACCAAATTTTCCTCATATAAAAAATTTCTAATTGCTCTTCCCAAAAATAAGGACACACTAGAATATAAGGCTATTCCCTTAAGTGTAGGGGATCAACCATTAACTAGTGAGTAAATAAATTATTTTCTTTGTATGGAGATTTTTTAGGATAACAAATAATATGGAATTTAAAATATAGAATAGCCAATAACTCTTGAGTTATTTTATATTATAAGAGGTATTTAAACTACAATATAATGGGTGGCTATTTCTAAATCCTAGGTTGAGGTAAGATCTTTAGATCACTTTTATTCTTCAACTCATTTTATTCTAGTAACATTATCATAGGATGGATACATTATGCATATGAATTTAAAATAAAATCAGAGCATACAATAATATATTTACTACATTTTGGAAAGCAATTGATTAGTGACTTCATAGATCTAGATGTGTTAGGGAACACTTTCAAAGGGATTGAAACTTAATATATGACATGTCTATATTCCTTGTACATGCTGAAATAATATATTTAATTTGATTCCCCCATAATTTAATAAGGTAGTAAATTTGAAGGAGTGAAAAATATAGAGGAGGAATTGATTAAATAACCACATCCTATGTCTAATGCCAAAGCACCACTATGTGTCATTAAGATTAAGTATCAATATTTTGTTGAATATTATACTCAAGTAGAATCCACTTAAGATATGAACATGGTATAATCTATTTCACTATAAAAGGGTAAAAATACAATACAAAAGAACTCAAATAATGAATAATCCCATAACAATGATAGTGTAAACTCAAATTCAAATGAAGGGAAACATACTTCAAACACCAAATATTAGAATATAAATTTAGAAAACACTCAAGACATGAAATATACTAGTGGAAAAACATAAAAACCATCTAAATAATAATATAGGTCAGCATTTATTATTACTAATATTTGGAAAATAAAAATAAAACATGCATTATGAATACACATTTTTTCTTTAGCTAATGTCATAGAGCTAGTAACAGAAAATTACAAAGAGGTCAAATTTATCGAGATATTCTTCATACTAAGACATTAACGATAAATCCTACCATTTTTTAATTTAATAAGAGTTAGTTTGAGAAAAAAATTGTATAATATGGTTTATCCTGAGTATTCTAAGTTATTAAAGACCATGAATAAGCTTTGACACCTTGACAAAATGGTCTCCAGAGATTCTACATGAAGTTGGGAATATACAAGGATTTCTTGACTTTAAAAAGTTGTCCCATTATTTTGGCCAACTTACTTGGATTCAAGCTAGTTGGATTATTGATCAATAAAATATAGTGAGAAATTTAAGGAGCCTAATTTATACAATATAGTTGGTTTATTGATCAAGCTTCATAGTAGAAGATATGATATTAAGGAGAATAGAAAAATGTCTTGATGTTTCGACTCTTGGTCCCTTAGACTGCTTGGTCTCATGGATGTCATTAAAATATTTCATTAATTAATTAAATCAATTCATGGTTAAAAGATATTATTTGAAGAATATTTAGGTATGAATTAAATGTGGATCTACTAAGTGTCAAAACCTCAAAGTCAATAGATGATAGGATCCTAAAATTGAATGCAGAGCTATCAGGTGTTGAAACCTCACTCGATCAGATCCCTAGGTTAATAGGTCAATAGGTTATAGGATCCTAAAATTGAATGCAGAGCACATAAGTGATCACATCAAGTAAATAAGTCAAAGTTCCATAGATCAAGATTGATGGTGCATATTCTTGTATAAATTTTGATCAATGATTTGTATTGAATACTAAGGTCATTAAGTCAAGAAAGATCAATGACACACATTCAACCATGTAGATGGAGATTTATGGTGTGAATCAAGTCAAGAAGTCAATAAGCACAGCTTAAATGTAAGGTTGTCACATGGAATAAGAGAATTAATTTAATGGAGACTGATAATAGGCTACATAAAAGTCACATGGAGCTATCAAGTGTCACAATCTTAGAAACTAGGATCAAATATCAATGACCAACATCAAAATTCAAGGCTAGGAGACTCCCAATGAGATCAATAGAGAAAATTTAATCAATTTTCTAGGGGGAATGAGATGAGGACACATTTTTGAAATGACAACAGTCATTTTTTTCTAATTGAAATAAATAACATGGCAAGGAGATGCCACATAGTTAAACACATCAAATTGAGAGATTTTATGGACCTAATCATGTGAATGTATAAACACAATATCAAAATATGATGTGGGTTACTAGAGAAAATACTTAAAATTCATTTGTCACCACTAAAGCTCATATAAACCTTTGAAAATCCCTCAGACATATGAAAAATCCCTATAATTATTCATGCATTCACTATTTCAAGAAAGAATAGGATTTTAACTATGGATCTTCATTGAGATTAAGACCATATGAAAACTAATAAATGGATTGGTTTTCATCTATAGTGGACATATGTTTAGGGTTTGGAGTAAGGGCAAAGTTTTTATTGTGAAAGGAGTGTCGAAAGAGACACCAAATGAAAGAGTTCAAGTGATTTTCTAATAACATAAAAAACATATCAAAATGAAGTATGGAGGTTAAAGATACCCTGACAGTCATGAGAAAGAATTGGACTAGTCACATGAAGCTATCAAGTGTCACAATCTTAGAAACTAGGATCAAATATCAATGACCAACATCAAAATTCAAGGCTAGGAGACTCCCAATGAGATCAATAGAGAAAATTTGATCAATTTTATAGGGGGAATGAGATGAAGACACATGTTTGAAGTGACAACAGTCATTTTTTTCTAATTTAAATAAATAACATGGCAAGGAGATGGCACATAGTTAAACACATCAGATTGAGAGATTTTGTGGACCTAATCATGTGAATTTATAAACACAATATCAAAATATGATGTGGGTTACTAGAGAAAACACTTAAAATTCATTTTTCACCATTAAAGCTCATATAAACCTCTAAAAAGCCCTCAGACATATGAAAAATCCCTAGAATTATTCATGCATTCACTATTTCAATAAAGAATAGAATTTTAAATATGGATCTTCATTGAGATTAAGACCATATGAAAACCAATAAAGGGATTGGTTTTCATCTATAGTGGACATATGTTAAGGGTTTGGAGTAAGGGAAAAGTTGTGATTGTGAAAGGAGTGTCAAAAGAGACACCAAATGAAAGAGTTCAAGTGATTTTCTAATAACATAAAGAACATATCAAAATGAATTATGGAGGTTAAATATACCCTTGTAGTCATGAGAAAGCATTGGACTAGTTGGCAGCCATGAGAAACCACTTCAGTTCAAGGACTGAGCTTTAGGGACAAAATCCCTAAAAGTCTCAAAATAGTAACCTAGGCCCTTTTATTGATGATATTTAATAATGTTACATGGTGTTTTGATTAGTCTAAATACATTTATATTATATCCCTATTTTAGGGGAAGATCCATACAAAAAATAAGGGGTGCATGATTATACAAGAATAGTGTTTGAAGACTCCCAAATCATGAACTTGTTCACTATAGGTTTTTAGTGACTTATATAGGCTTTGAGCCTCAAAAGAACTCCATAACCCAAATTTTCAATGAAAAAACTTGTAGGTGTATTTAAAATAGTCCAATAAGGATAATGAAGACATTTATGTCTTAAAAATACATCAAGAAGGGTGGAAGAGTTACGTATGATCCTCTATAAACACCTATAGGCTCAAAAGACACCTAAAACTAACCAACGGTATTGAAGGTTTTTTCAATCTTCATTTTCTTCATCATATTTATGAAAAGGATGCTTGGAGGTATTCCACATGTCTATAAGTGATCTTTAGGGTGCCATATGGCCTTGGGAGTAGTTTTTAACATAACTGGTGTTGTAGCATAAAATCACACCCTTATGGGAGAGTTTTTTAGGCTCTCTCACTCTCAACTACAATATTGGATCAACCTTAGGCTATGGGTATCCTATAGTGAGGTTGAACCCCTAGAAAAGGCCAACTTCCTCTTGGTAGATCACCTAAACCAATATTTCTACTTGGAAA
This sequence comes from Torreya grandis, assembly GCA_037957365.1. Classification (NCBI taxonomy): domain Eukaryota; kingdom Viridiplantae; phylum Streptophyta; class Pinopsida; order Cupressales; family Taxaceae; genus Torreya; species Torreya grandis. Next base: position 977,471 of record JARHVA010006167.1, read on the forward strand.
AGAGGTAGACAAGGGCTATAGGGTAGCTAAGATAGATAAAAGGGTGATACACCAAATTGATTGACAATCACATAAACACGAAATAAACACTAATTCATCACAAGATAATTCTTGCTCACATAACCTCATAAACCAACTAATTTGCACAAGTGTTTCATAAATTAGGCTCACAAAAAAATACATGAAGCAAAGAGGAATTTTAAAATTCACACCAAGAATCCATTAATGGTAGAAAGAACTCAAGTTCAAACATGAAACTAACTTGAAAACACCTAAAAATAGGCAAGAAAGAATGACAATGGACATGGAAGGACACTTCTTCACAAGGCCATCATATAAAAGTTTAATAAGCATAATTTAGAGGAAATAAATAGGTAAAAATTGATCTTTATTTCTTCAAAAGGTCTTTCTTACAATTTTTGATAGGGTTTATCCTTTTCAAATGAGAATATGTTATGAAAATGGGGAAGAAATGGGAGATATAAGAGAAAAGGGGAAGAAAAAGATAAGAGACAAGCAAACAAAATTCAATAAATGAGATCCAACCAACTTACATAGATTATCACCCATATTTGAGTTAATTATTAAAAATACTTCTTAAACAAATTAACCTCCATTAGCTCCAACAGTCTTCAAACCCTCTCATTGGTTGAGAAACACACTAGAAGATAGAAACTTATTGAGGATTATGATGTCATAATCCACTAAGAATGAAAAGTCTTAAAAGACATTAAAAATGTATTGAATAATCCACTTACACTCTCTAACATCCAAATATCTCTCCCATAGACTTCTACGTCCCCCTCCACTTGCTCTTCTAGAAGATGTTAGGCAAAAGGTTAGCCAACTTAGCCTTTTATGCTTAACTTACCATGGAGGTTATCTTTAATGTTTGATGTTTGACGTTATTTTCTATATTAAACTTTAATTTTATCCTTAAACCTGAAATAAACTCCATGATACCTGAAACTCCCATAGATCCCATTGATGAAGGTCATAAGCTTGAGCCACCCTCAACTAGTTACCTTGAAAACAACTCACAAGGCTATTTAGCAACTTAAAAACCACTTATATACCTGTATAAGACTTCAAAAAATACATGTAATGTGTATTATGAATAAAATTAATATTTGGAAAACCTTCAATACCTAAAAAAATGGTGGAAATCACCATTAAACATGTAACAATGCACAAATATGTGAAAATTTGGATTTTTGACCATTTTGCCTAGTAAAACACCATTAAAAATCTTTTTAAGATCTCTAAATTCCATTTAATTATGATTTATGTCCTATTATACCCCTTAAATGGTTTTATACCATTTATTTATTTGAAGACCTATAAAAATATGTAATTTGACCCATTTTGGGCCTCCTAAGGACCCAAATGTGTGATATTATTATGAAATATAGTTTATTAAATATTTTTATGGAGTAATGTACACATTATAGGTGGTATAAAATAAATTATATTCCATTTTATGGACCGATGAGTCCAAAAACACAAAACTAGTTAAAAAGCTCCATTGCAAGCTTAAGCAAGTTCACTTTCAAGATGATTGTTCATACAATGAAAACACCCATTACACTAATTATTTGCATTTATATATGGTACATATACCCATTTAACACCCTTTAAAATATTGGGCTCCCATGCAAAAGGTGTGAAAAGATACACACATAAAGATGATTGCTTGTTGGGTTTGGAAGCATTCTAGACATGCTTACACTCTTAATGATTGTTCATAAAACTAAAGACTGTAAAAAAAATCAATCCATAATTAATTTAAATTAAATATTGTCACTCAAAACATACTATAATTACTTTTACCAAATCTTCATGGTATGAAATAAATGAGCATCTGAAGATGGGTTAAAACTTGGTATCTTAGGCCTAAAAAGCTTGAATTTATCCAAATGACTATTTTACCTTTAAAACTTATATTAATTGATTTAAAAAAATATTAATGACATATAAAAAACCTAATAACACCTCCATAAATTATCAAAACTCAACTTTGCCTTTTATGCCTTTGAGACTACCTATGGGGACTTGAGTCTACCTTTAGAGTTTGCATGAAGTTTAGAGTGTGAACACTCTTTAAAGGTGTTTAATATGCTTAAATCCATATTTAAATTCTTATAAAATATTCCCATATTCTTTAAAACTTCAAACACACTTTAAAAATCCAAAAAGGGCACCTACATGAATAGTGACCATTACGAGACATAGGGTAGATTGTGTATAAACAATGACAAATTTAACTAATAATATTAATTTACCTAGATTATGGATGGATATAATATTCATGATTACTAATAATACCAAGTTTAAATTAATTTGGATGTGTACTTTGTCATGTAGACCCTTTTTTACCAAAAGTTACCTTGAGTTGTCTGTATGTTTCCTTCATGCCAAAACTTGTCTTTCTTCAAACCTTTGCATGAAACACATAAATTATATCACTCACATATGAAAATATAGGTTTAAAACATAATATTATACCATTTTAATACCTTTCCAAGTCCTAAACTACTTCTTGGCATCCAAAACTAATAAAACTTCATTTGGTCTCCAATGGTTACCTTCTTGAGTGCCTATGGACTATGTAAGAAGAGTGGGCACTTTAAATATTTATAAGGAATTTATGATGGCATTGGATTATTTTATAGTTCATGGAAACCATACATATCACATTTCATTCTTTGAATCAACCTATAGATGCCCCAAAATGGCCAATTCCTCCAAGGCATGCTCTAATGTTGATCGTGATTTGACATAGGGTTAACTATACTAAAACATTGAATAGTTACCATTGTAAAAATACTTAAAAATTATGTTTAATAGGTATAATTTGTCACAATGAGCCTCTCCAACAAATTTCATGATTGGATCTTGCATATTGTGGAGTGTAAGCCCATTCTGATAAAAACTAATGACATGTGTCTGCTTGATCAAAATTCACAACTGAGTTTTCTTTCTCCTTTCTTAGTTTGAGATAAAATACAATGAATTTTATTTTAAATTATCATGGATATTATCCTTTCATGATTACACTCTTCATTTCTTTGTCTTCAACCTCATTCCACCATGTATGGCTTAAGCTCCTAAAGGAAAATCCATGGATGCATGTGTGCTCAGTGAAGTAGGTGATTGATATAAGGTGTATGGATGTAAATTGCATTGTTTTAAAACCTTTATAATTATTATAATGATATTTTTCCCATTATTATCCTTAATCACCTTCTTGGAACATGAAATATTATAGAAATCACTTAATGACTTTAATGAACAAATGTCAATATTGAAGGCCTTCAACCACTCCTTTCCTCTAGTAATACAACACTTTCATTTTCAAAATATTATACCCTATCATATGTATACAATATATATTAATTTAAACTGATCAAAAACCTATACACCATTGTTATTTGGCATCAACAAAAGGGCTTAGGACCTCTATTTTGGTGTTTTAGGAAAATTGTCCCCAAACTGAGCTCTTCAAACTTGAGCATCATTTATTGAAATTGGAATTTTCTCCAATGGTATTTGATATTTTAACCTCAATTCACATCTATTCCAACCTCCTATATGTTCCCAAACACACTTTAACATTCATTTCTACCTTTTAAGCTTTTAATGGCCTTATGAGAGACGTAGTCTTTTATTTGTCATTTCTCCTTGGTTTGGTCAAACTAGTCACACTTTTGAATATGTAATATCATTTTAATCCATTATCTACCTCCTTCAAGGTGTGTGTCTAATTTCATCACTATATTCAACTCCAAGACCACACTTCATTAGGCTCTCCTCAATTAGGCCTAATTAGTCCTTAAGCACACCCTAGGTCTAAAATATGTATCATAATACATCCAATGAACCCAAAAGATCTTGAATCATATATATAACCTTTAAATACACTATATTACAAAACTTTGGTAAATTTTAAGGATTAAAAATCTTGGAATCTTCAAAACCCTAACTTAGGGCTTCTCTCGTGCTCTTTCTGAGACCCTATTTTGGATTGGGGGGTTAAAATGAGTTATATGCCTCACCTAGATCTATTTTTAGATTCATTTGATAGGTATAAATTTTTTATACCTCGGAGTGTTGGAAAAATAATAAAAACATCACCAAGATCTCAAACAAAAAATAACAAAAATGTGCCAGCTTGTTACCCTATTTTTGTGTTGATGATGGTTCTTGACTTATAGGGGTGAAATAGGGAAAATAAGAGAGGTTTTTTGTGGATCATCCATGCCACCAAATATATTAAAAATTTAATTTCTTAAATATTAAGTAAAATACTACTGTCACCCCCTTCTCTTTTGGTATTCTAAGCCTCTTTAAGCTCTCTAGGCCTAGAAACCTAAAAAATGGATTTTTTGTCCTTCACATGTATGGAAACTCTTAAGACAAGTTTTATTAACCTTTTGGAAGATACCATAATCTACCATGACAAATTTTATACCTTTAAATTCTATATTTGGGTGTGAATGTCGTTTAACACTCAAATCCTATAGAATACACTGAGTGATCACAGTGAACAAAAAAGAAACTTTGAGGCCCTCGAACAATACTCTCCTCTATTCACACACCTTGTTCCTTTTTCAAGGCTCTTAACCTATGATATTTATATAATATGAGTTAATTTTTATCAGTCAAAACCCTTTGTGACATCACCATTTGGTATCAATAAAATGTGCTCAGGCCTCCATTTTTGTGTTTTAGGGAAATTATTCGTAACATAGTCATTCAACTTTGAAGATGGTTTATTCCAAATTTCGTGGAAATTTTGGAATAAAAAATTACTACCATGGTATATTATAGGTTCAAAAATCATATTATATTTATTTTAAACTGACTATAGGAAATGAAAACTTATGTAGTTGATAAACTTGCCTAAAACTTCATTGGAGCTCCAACTAGCAACTTGACTATTTGGCCTATAAAGGCTTAGAAAATATACTAAAGATTTATAAGAAAGATAATTTATGTAAGTTTATTTTTAATAAAGAGGATTGGGTACATTATCCCTCTAACACATGTTCTACTCTAAAACTAATCAATTGACCATTTCATAAGGAGAGTAATGAAAACCTAGTTTATGCCATATGTAACTTACTGGAATGAACTAACTGATGAAACAAATTGTAATATATCATATTTGACCCCTGAAATTAATCCTATAAATACCATTATTTATCATTAAATTATGAAGTGAAGAAATAAGAGAAAACCTGGGCCCTGTTTGGATGAGTAGGCCATTTAGACAACACTAAACTATTAGTGATTGTTCATAAAGATGGGTAGATGAACCAAAAAAATAATGAAAAAAAATTAAAATTAAATTAGGGTCACTATTACTTCTAAAAATATTTTTTCATAACTCTCTCTCTCTCTCTCTCTCTCTCTCTCTCTCTCTCTCTCTCTCTCTCTCTCTCTCTCTCTCTCTCTCTCTCTCTCTCTCTCTCTCTCTCTCTCTCTCTCTCTCTCTCTCTCTCTCTCTCTCTCTCTCTCTCTCTCTCTCTCTCTCTCTCTCTCTCTCCTGACCATACTGAGTGAAAATCTGAGGCTCTCTTAGAGTTGTCTCAAACTACCCAAAATGGTTTTTCCTTAGCATGAAGAACCAGAAGCATACCTATGAAATATAATGCTTGGGTAAGAGTTTTTAGGATTTAAATTAACTTTCATTCCTTATATAAACCTTATAAAATACTTGGACCTCCATTAATGTAGAAAAACCTATTTCATGCCTAGTTTGTAACCAATAGGTTTTCGTTACCTCTACTAGTTCCTATGTTGGAATATGATTTTAGAGGACTATGAGGGGATATTATGGACACCATGAATGCATATTTATGATATATAATCCTTGAATAAATCAAATCCTCTAAAAACGTATTCTACCAAAGCTCCAAAAGGCTCCAAACTTCATCCTTTTGCTCTCAAACTCCTTCCCTCCACTCCAAATGATCTCAAATGTAATTTAGCTGAATAAAGGGTGAAAATAACCAGATTAATGTGGGAATAAGTCAAACCAATTTGAATTCTTCCAAAAATCACTTTTTCACTTGAAATTTCTATTTTGAGGACACATAAGTCATCTAATGCACTTTTGGGGTTCTTTTGAGCATAATAGTTTATATAGTCCTTGTTTTTGGCTCGTTATATGATTTAACACCATATAAACCTACTATATCCTTCACTTACAGTTCTAGACCTATTCTTGGCCTTTTCCACAAAAATCACCAAAATCACCTTAAAACTTGCTTAAAGTGTTTCAAAAGCTTGAAAGTGACATGTGGTAAGGTCATGAGGTTTTTTTAATTATTCCACCATTTATTACTTAGTCAACCATAACTCTCCTCAAATTATCACACCATATTAGGACCTCCCAAAATACTGCACTACATCATCAATTCAAGAACACAAAGGGACTAGTCATGGGGGTAGAAAGTTACTGAAAGGTCTAAGAGAGTTTGTTGCTAAATTTAGTAAAAATTTTCATATGTAGGAAAATTTTGGCCAAAATTCATGGTCACATCTTGGGATTTCATGCCTACTATGCAATATATTAGTTGTTTTGTCTTATCCATTAGGTATACAAGGTCATAAGTCTTTCTTTCCCAAACTAATATGAAACTGATAAAAGGTTGTCCCTTTGTAAAAACCTCCTCTTGAATAAATAAAAACAATAATAAATGAAAAAAAAATTGTGTCCAAGGCACTTAGGGAAGGGAAAAACACAACTAAAAGGATATACACAAGGCACTTAGGGAATGAAAACACACAAGATTCTATATACAACTAACCTAAAGATTTATTTACCTCCTAGATCAAAAGGAAAGGTTCTTGGATCACTCCCTTCATGAAGAAGAACATGATTAAAGGCACTCTTCTTGTGAAACGCTATACTTGTTTAATAATGTCTCTCATGAGGTTCAACTAGAACAAACAAGTCCCTAATGTAGAATTACTCTTGAGATGACTCAAAAGTAATCCCATGATGATATTCAATGTGAACAATGTCTTGGGAGAAGGTCTCAATCTGATTTGGGAGAATGACTGCTATCTCTCCATTTGGTATCTCTTCAAAAATAGGAGATAATTCTAATGTATTGACTATAACATTAGATTTAAAGAGATCATTAAGCTCACACTTTGTCTTCAGAACCATTTGATCAATTTATTTTCTTGGGAGTAAAGGTTAGGTGTCCATGTTTGCGAAAAAGGACTCTAGATCATCCAAAAAAGTAACTTCCTCTTGGTCACTTGGGACAATGCCAACCTTAACACCATTTTTTCTCTGTTAACCTTGGAAAATGCCACATGGAATCTCACCAACCCATCTAAGGTTCAAAATTTCATATTCTTATGGTTCTAGATCTAACCACTATCCTTTGTTCTTGAAAACATTAGTACCACCTTCAATAGACAATTCATCTTGAGATTAGTCAACTTATTTAACCTAATTTTAAAGTTCATTTTCATGCTCTATTAGAGATATAAGATGGTTTTATAATGTGTACCTAGTCCATGAAGTCATGGTGCAATTATTTCCATACTTTATTCCGATCCTATTTTTCATCTATGTAAAATACACATTTAGTAGTCTCACTCAAGGTCTCTGCTATATTCAACTTGAGGATTGTCCTCTTGAGGATATAGTTCATTAGTGTTAAAGCAATGCCAAGAAGGATGATTTAAAACCTAATTTTCCTCTTTTGAATAAAGTGGGATGCCTATCAAGATTTTTACCTCACACACACTTACCTCATCTTCTTGAGACTCACTTGAGACTATAATGTCTTCCTCTATCCTCTGTAAAATAGGTTCTTTTTCTAAGAGGGAGATGGTGGGAGGGTGGAAAAGTTCACCTTGTTTGGCATATTAAGAGAATATCCTTCTAACTAGGTACCTTGAGTGGTCTCTTTAGTGGCTCTTGAGGGAGGGAGAAAGAGTATTAGAACTCTTATAGGGAAAATGCATTGAGTTGAGCTAACACCTCTATGTTATTTTCTTCAACCACTAACTCCTTCTCTTAAACTTGTTATTAGAACACCATAATTGACACCACTTACTTCTTCTCCATACCTTTTTAAACTGATTTTTGTGATGGAAATGTGTAGGGGTGTAATAACCTTTTCTTCATTTTGAATCGGTATAAGAGAAGGTGGTTTCACAAAAGAGGGCATGACATAATTAGGGTCCAAGGTGTGAGAAGATATCCATGGTGGGATGGTTTCAAAATATTGAATGGTAATAAGGGCATAGGGGTAGGAGAGGACAAACTAATTGGTTTGGGTTTGACATACTCATCCTCTCAATGAATCAACATATCCTCTATCAAGAGCATCCATTCTTTCATATCTTGCTTCTCAATGTGTGGATAATTACCTTCTTCAATGGATGCCCATAAACTCCAAAGCTTATGAAAGAAGCTCCTTATCCCCTCCATGGAATTAATGGGGAATTCCTATCCAAGTACAACCTCCTTATTAATTTTCATGATTGTTCTCTCTTGGTCCAGTATTACTTCTCTGATTCTTGATAAGGATGGATCTTGACAAGGTTGACTAGGGGGCTGATTTGAAACCCTTGGAGGTTGAGATTGAGGCTCTTAGATGGGAGAGGACACATAGGATTGATTACACCAAGTCTTCTAATATTCATAAGATATCCACACACTTTCTAAATTTTGGACCATGCTTCTCAACCACACCTTATTCTCTCTCTCAAAAACTACACATTGTTTGTCCTCACAAATTGACCACCTATTCTTGACCAACTGAAGATAACTCTTTACCTCTTGTAGAACATGAATAAGTATGACTGAATAAAGTTTTAAACCCCTAAAAATATCCCTTATCAACTCAATATAATTTGATAATGCTTTCTTGAATCCTGACAAGTATGTAATAGGATAAACATAGTCTTGATAAGGGGAATTAGAGGACTGATTTGAATGCATAGGAAGCTGATCTTGGTCATACATAGGGGTGGGAGAAGGGTAAAGGTTGTGATGGGACTGATAGGTTGTTTTATGGCCACTTTGGGGGAACACATAAACATTTTTAGCTTGATAACTATGATGTTGAGGTAGAGAATAAGCATATTGATCAAAAGATGGTTAATTATACATACCAAATAATGATTATTAGACACATAGGCTTATCATATCAATTGTTGAATACTTGGATTTTCCATTGTTATTTTCACACAATGCCTCTAAAGGTTGATTAGATGAAGAGAACACAAAAACACTTCACTTAGTGAATAATTTAGTCCCACAGAGCGTAACAAAAACTATTGTAGCATAGAATTACACC
>JARHVA010006168.1:0-7500 GCA_037957365.1 Torreya grandis
ACCATCGCCCAAGCCATCTTAATCACTACAAGCTTTAGGTGCATTGAGAAATAGGTTAGAGGCAAGAGGAAAATGACTGGTGATATGGAAATCCCTCCAAGAAGCTCATGTCTCTCCAAGAAAACCGAGTAGATTAAAACCAAGGACACGATGATCACATAGTTAAGAAGATGAACTTGAACATGCTCATAATACTCCTTGAATGATGTGCACCATTCTTTTTTGGGACTAGTAAATGATTTAAAGTTGATATATTTGCTTGAATTCTTGAAATGTGTTGGATAAGAAAACAAGGTTCACAGACAAGGAAGCTTTGAATTTTTGGAAGAAGGGTCTTGTCAATGGAATGATGGATGAGAAGTGGTTAAATTGGATGGCCATTAATCTCTTGCATGTAAAAATTATCAATGAGGGTTGGGTGGGGTGTTTTTGTACCTCTATCATCTTAATCATCCAAGCCATGGCAAGATCTAGGGTAATCTAACCCTAGGTTAGATGCACTCAAAGTTACACAAATCATAGGCATCAAAATAGCCTTGTTTTATACTAAAAATTCACTGGTATTTCATGAGAACATTGAACACTTCAAAAATGTTGTGAGGATACTATGATAGATTAGTTTTGGGTTCTTCTGAAGGCCTTGGTAATAGACAACATCACTCAAAGCCACAAGATAAGCACTATCTATGACAGTGTGGGTATCTTAGGGGATAAGGAAGATTCCAAGCTTGTAGATTATTTGGCAGTGCTAATCATAGAAAAATAAACACATAATGAAGGATAACAGTGTGTAATCCAACCCTAGGTTGTATGCACTCTAAGTTACACAACTCATAGGCATCCAAACAGTCTTTTTTTGTACCAGAAATTGATTGGTAATTCATGAGGATGTTGAGCACTTTGAAAATGTTGTGGATACTAGGTTGGATCAGTTTTGGGTTCTTCTAAAAGGCCTTGATAATGGACAACATCACTCAAAGCCACAAGATAAGCATTATCTATGATAGGTTGGGTATCTTAGGTGATAAGGAAGATTCTAAGCTTGCATATTATCTAGAAGTGCTGATCATAAAAGAAGAAACACATAAAAAAGGACAACGATAATGTTTCTAGCTCTTTTAAAGGATGCCTAATTTCTTTTTCCATGTTCTTGTTCTTTCTCTATCTTTCAAATATTATGTCTTTCAGTATTCTAGATAATATGTTCTTTGTTTTGATCCAAATCACTACTGGTCATTGTAGCTTCCTACTGTATTCCCTTGTATCATTAGGGTTTTTAAAAATATTATAATAGATGTACATTACCCCTTTTTTGACCGCATTATATATATATATCTATATATATATATATATATATATATATATATATATATATATATATAAATATATTATATATATATATATATATATATATATATATCTCAAAGCATTATAGTGTATCCCACTTTTTGACATAGAGAGGCCACATACACTTTCATCTTCTCCTAAAAATAGCTTGAATTTGGGTCATTAAAATTAATCAACATATTTTAGACTATATATACAAATATGTAGTATTTTTACATGTTTTTCAAATTTTCTAAAAAATCATTAAGTATTTTTAGAATTTATTTTTTAATTATTTTTCTCATCGAATAATGGGACACAATTTAATAGAAATAAAAATTATAAAAATGTATAATTATAAATATCTATGTAATATATTATATACCATTATAATATATTAAATCATCATCATCATTGAATACGTAATTATAATTTATTTTTTACAATAATACTTGTAATTATAAATATATAATATAATTATCTATATGGTATATGGTATAGTATATACTATTAAAATATACTATATTTATAATTAGTATATATAAATATAGACTTTGGAACATCAATGTCTTCTTGCCATGTCAATATTATTGCAATGATGATTCAATCCATAAATTGGATGTAGACTCTTGTCACAATAAAATCATCTCTCATAACATTTTCGTTCACCCTTCACAATAGAAAATGTTCGATCATATATTTTGAATAAAATACAACTACAGATTTGCACTCTTTCACTTTACAAAACCCCACTTCACGAAAACAAAAAATTATATATTTGTAATATATAGATAAACTTATATTTATAATAGTAATATATACAATAAATAATATATTATAATCAAATTTAAAAATATTACAATATTAGATTATATTATATTTAAAAATATTATAATATCATATTATATTAATTATGAATATTATAATATTATTATGTATTTTTAAAATTATATATATTCTTATATTATATATACATATTTAGATATAAATAATTATATCAATTTACACTCTTTATTTTACAAAATTGTGTGTGTGTGTGTGTGTGTGTGTGTGTGTGTGTGTGTGTGTGTGTGTGTGTGTGTGTGTGTGTGTGTGTGTGTGTTTCCTTACAGTGTAAGATGCACGTTATATTTAAATCATGGAATTGTTCAATGATGGTGGGATTAAATGAGAGATTTCAAACCTTGTCTCACACTGTATTTGTATTATATAGTTTTCAGGGCTGTTTCACTTTATAACATGGAGAAATGGTGACTATATCAGAAACATTATTTTCCTAATTTATCATCTTATGATTCCCTAAAACGTAATAGGTTTTTTTGGCTGTACAGTAATGATTCATACTTGTCAGTTAGAAAGACAAGGGTTTAAATGCACAATGATTCACGGAATCTCTTCCATGCAATAATGTATGCTTGACAGTTATGAAAAGCAATATGGTTCATTCAATTTTTTTTGGTGCTGTCAGTTCCAAAGAAAAGGGTTTGATATTTACGTGTTTTTTTATCATTTTATACTTTACTAAAATGTAATATGGTTCATTCAATTTATTTTTTGTACAACTTGTGAATTGGAAGGAAAATGACTTGAATCACATGGTCTATAGAATTTCTCTTCCATGCAATGATACATTACATATATTATTATTTTATCCTATACTAAAACACAGTATAATTCATTCAATTTCTTTGTTGTAAAATAATTCACGGTTGCTAGTTGGAAAAATAAGAAGTTGAAATGCAGAATGGTGCTTAAATTTTTTGTTGTTTGTAATAATTCATGCTTGCCAATTGCCATTTATTATGTCAACTTTATTTTCAAATTTTTTGTTATTCTCCGAAAATCTCTAAAAATTTGTTTTTCTTGCTATAACGTTCATAGAACATAATTGTTAAAATAGTGCCCCTATGAAAGTGTTTACATAGGTCAAGGAGGTGATAATGGAAAAGGAGGTTGTGTGTTCTTTCATATGATAACAAATTATCTGGGGAGGAGGTGTTCTATTTCCTAGTGACTATGAGTAATGGTAAAGTGTTAGGAAAGGGTAAGGCCATACAAAGCATGCAAGTGATTAAATATTCCAAAATGCGCTAGGTAGTGATGGTAAAGGACAATGATATGGTATTTTAGGGGACGTAATCAAAGAACTTGAAAAGATACACATAAAAACCTCTGTAACATGTGACTTTTATAATTATGCCAATAAGGCATTTGTATATTAACATCCAATGGGGGGAGAATGAGAGAGCTAAAAATATGTAATGGCATGTTAATTAAGAGCTGACATTTTTCAGTCAAATTTAAAATTATATTTAACATATATGTGCATCGTCCCTACCCCTCATTAATTTACCCTCATAGCCAATATATAAATCCATCTAAAAAAAACAACTTTAAAAACTTTGTGTGTCTTCCAATGGCTTGCTATCATAAATCCCTGCTCATTTCATCTATCAAAGTGTATGCCCAACTTGGAGAAGTGTAATTAGATCCATTAAAAATCATCCTAACTAATTACCACAAAATCAGAAGAAAAATTGCATAACAATATCTCTCTCACACGGTAAGAAAAAAACCCAAATTAGCTTACAATGGCACATAGAATGACTTTGATGGCATGCCTTCAAAAAACAACTTTTTTGGAAGGTGGTCACATGAGTACCAATCACTTATCAATCCATATTCCTTCATAATTCATTCCCACCACCACAACCACCTCCAGTGCTCTGCTCTAGAAACCACTTCTTGTATAACTACAACTGAACATAACAACCTTCGGTCCCTTATGGAGCTCCTAACCACCATCGTTTCGGTGGAAACTGTAGCAAACAAATCCCTCATAGACATTAAATCCATCAAGATGGCATGCCCGCCGCCCCCATCTAGTGACCTATGTTAGTATTTTCATTCACTTTTTTATTTATAAATTTAATGTTCATTGATCTAATTTATTTTAATTTAATTTAAGTTCTATTCTAATAGGAACTCTGAATACATATTTTTCATTGAAAGAGTAAATCTTCATGTAGTCATTACCACTAATAGATGCAACAACATGAGCAAAGGAAAAAAAAAATTAGATTACAATGGTGCAAACAATCCCTTCAATGGCAAGCCTCCAAACAAAAACATTTCTGGAAGGTGGTCACATAAGCACCACCCACTAATCCAACCCCACCATAATCAAGTCTAGTTCTTTCATAGTCCATGGAAAATTAGTTATTTTTAACCCCATCTATATTTAATAAAAAATTTCCACGTGTTGCACTCTTTTTGGCCAGTGGCAATTTAATTGTTAAGGATTTTTTTAATAAATCCACTTTATTATCTTGATAAAGGTAGGTTATATGTTTCAACGTGTCTATTAAGTATTTTTTTTCTTACGTATTCCCTTTTACCATGTGGAATATTATATAATTAGATTATAGTTTTAATTAAAATAAATTATTTTTTATTTTTTTAAATTTGAATTTATCTATGACTCTATTAGCCTTCATATTTGCCTATCCTCTCCTTGATTTTTCAATTAAATAAAATGTCTTTTTCTACTAGTAAATCCAGGACTGTCATGTGGAAAACTATTTTGCATGGACTATATCATTCATTTTTTTGCGGGGTTCACCACCCTATCTTAAAGTTTGGTCATCATTAGGAACACTTCCATGTAAAAGTAGTGGCCTAGAGGAAATGCCAACATGTGAGAAATTATTAATATTAATGGAAGTTCATACTAAAATAGTAAAATTATTAATTGCCAATAACAATGAAATCATAAAATTATTAATTCAAGGTCACAACAAAATTATAAAATTATTAATGTAAGTTTATAGTGAAAACGTAAAATTATTAATACAAGTTCACATTGAAATCATTAAATTATTAATGAAAATTTGTAGTGAGGGGTGACTCCACTATTTACATGGGAATGAGGTAGTAATCCCATTAATAAATGGTGAAAATTCCCATTATGAACAAATCATTTTAGTGGCCTTTGTTTCATGGACAACTATTTCTAATTGTAAATTGTGCATGGTTCTATTGATTCTTGTGTTCAATTTTATTTGCAAATAATCATAGGAGATGGTTCTTGTTGGGTGGTTCTATTTTCATTTATCTAAGAAGGAAAGTATTTTCACTTTCCATTGATGGTTTGTTTGTTTTCAATTTTTTTGTGTTTAGGTATGAATAGGGTATCTAATCGGATGCATCTCAATCAAATCATAATAGTGTCTCTCATTTTTTGGTATAAAGAGACCACATACACTTCCAATCTCTCCTAAAAATATCTTGAGTTTGGGTCATTGATATCAATCAAACAACTATGTTTCAAATTATATACACAAATATGTAATGCACATACATTTTTATACTTTTTAAAAAAATCTTTAAAGTTTTTTTTAGGACTTATTTTTGGATTATTTTTAAACTTTTTTTCAAGATGCCTTATGGGACATAGTATTATAATTTGAACCATAGACAAAAGTTTTCGTTAAGAGTGGACCTATCTTGTAAGATTAAAGTTATGAAATTGATTGAGTGTGATCAACTACATAAAAAAAACTTAAAAATACACCTTACGAAATTACAAATGCTAGTTTGTTTATGAATAAAACAACTAGTCGATCCAAATCCATCATAAATAGAAATATCTTCTTACTGGGAAAAATGAACCTAGAAAAAATAGTATCATTGTGTGCACATCCTACAATGTACAATAAAAAAAGGGATGATGCATTGGATTGCACTTTGAGACAACCATTTATTAACACTATCTTCTGAAACTATCCAAAATTTCATTTAAGTAGCAATGAAGTATATTTCAAATATTGATTTCCTCTTGTGACAACTCTAAATCAATGGGACATTTACTATTATGATTGACAACAACATTTACACTATCCATAAATTGTTTGCATAGCGATGAGCACTTTTAATTTATACATTCCATAAAAATCAATGTTATTTTTCTTTCTAAGATCAAATCACTAACTAAACACTATTTTGAAGGTTTGGGATACATTTCACTATGTTCAATATGCTTCAAATTGTCTTCCCTCATTTCCATAACGCCAAAAATATATATCTACACACTGTGCATCCCTAATTTGTACAACATAGGATTTTTTGCCATATTTTTCATTCAAACTAATCCTTTTAACAAGCTTGGGTAAAACTAAAGTTCTAAGTAGATATTGCATAGTTATTTCATGCTACTATGTTTACTCAACACTAACTTGGCATTTCAAAATCTCTACATTTATTGGTATTAAATATATTTTTTCATACTTTTAATACATATGTGTTTCATCTATTACAATTATATTTAACTTCATTTTTTAAAAATCAATTACAACTACTTTTTTATAAGTTTTTTCCTTATGTATCCTATCTACTTTATATTAATGATTGGTTACATTTTAAAGCTTCTACAATTATGGTAGTATAGTATGTCTTTCTAGGTAGGTTTTTGAAAGTGTTTTTATGTCTAACTTTCTTATGGAGTTTGTAAAAAATTAAAGTTCACATTGTTTGGAATTAATGATTTTTTTTTAACATTAGTCTCAAACTTGTTCTACATATTACTTATAGACTGAACAAGGATTTTACGCTTTCCTTATTTTTTTATGTGGAGTACATTTCACATAATATATATAGTCTCTTATTTACTTCATTTTGTTGGTTACTATTTATAATTCTACCTAAAATTTATTGCTTGATCTAAATATTTTTTGGTAACTAGTGTTTAATACTTTTAAAATGTGAGTTTTTAGGGTTAAACGGTATAATAGCCTAATAAGAAGGATGTGAAAAATTATTATATAGTAGTATAATTAAATTAATTGAGATAACACAATATACTAAATCTATAAAATTGATAATCATAGAAAATACAATGACAATTGATATTTTGATAATTAAAACACATAGAAGGAATAATTATTAGTTTGTTTACAAATGCATAAGTAGATATGAGTTGTGTAGAGGTGGAAGTAGGTTTGAAGCATAGGTTCTAGTCATCAGATTCAAGAAATATTATTTATTGAGGCATGGACATTTGTGTCAACCTATGGACACTTGTGTCTCAATGAAACTACCATGTATAGAATATTTTTTATATTACAAAATGATCACCTATAGGTCTTTCTAAGAATTTTTATCTTCTTTTTGTTGATG
>JARHVA010006168.1:15000-145000 GCA_037957365.1 Torreya grandis
TTGAATATTAATCCAAAATCATTTCAAATATTATTTTCCCTCTGTGATAAATTCAAATCAATGGGACATTTACGATTATGATTGACAACAATATTGACACTATCAATAAATTGCTTGCATAGTGGAAAGCACTTCTAATTTGTATATTTCATAGAAATCAATTTTATTTTTCTTCTTAAGATCAAATTACTAACTAAACAATTTTTTTTAGGTTTGGGATACATTTCACTATAATCACTATGCTTCAAATTTACTTTCCTCATTTCCATAACCCTAAAAATATATAGCTACACACTATACATCTCCATTTTGTAAAACATAGTCTTTTTCACCATATTTTTCATTCAAACTTATCCTTTTTTAGCATGCTTATGTAAAATAAAATTATGCATAGATATTGTATAGTTATTTCATGCTAATAAATTTACTCAACAATAATTGGGCATTTTGAAATCTCTACCTATATTGGTATCAAACATGTTTTTTCATACAATTAACACATATGTGTTTTATCTATTATATTTATATTTAACTTCATATTTTTAAAATTAATTACAATTACTTTTTGATAAGTTTCTTCCTTATGTCCCCTATCCCCTTTATATTAATGATTGGATACATTTTAACGCTTCTAGAATTACAATAGTATGGTATGTCTAGCTAGGTATGTTTTTAAAGTGTTTTATATCCAAGTTTTTTATGGAGTTTGTAATTATAACAAAAAGTTTGGAATTAATGTTTTTTCTAAACTTTTGTCTCAAACTTATTTTACTTATTACTTATAGACTGAAGAAGGATTTTATGATTTCCTTTTTTTGTGGAGTATATTTCACATAATATATATGTTCTCTTATTTACATTATTTTGTTTATCCCTAATTATAGTTCTACCTAAAATCTATTGTAATCTGAATATTTCTTGGTAGCTAGTGTTTATCCCTTTTCAAATGTGAGTTTTTAGGGTTAAAGGCTAGAATAGCGTAATCACAAGGATGAGTAAAACTATTAGAGTATTAAAATTAAATTATTTTAGATAACACAATATACTAAATATAGAAAATTACTAAATATACAAAATATAATGGCAATTGATATTTTGATAATTGAAACATATAGAAGGAATAACACTTAGTTTATTTACATATGTGCATGAATATATGAGTTATATAGAGGTGGGAGAAGGTATAAATATGAATATATAGATGTGCATGAATATTCAATAAATATTATTTATGGAGGCATGGACACTTGTGTCAATCTATGGACACTTTTGTCTTGATGAAACCATGAATATATGAGTTATGTAGAGGTGGGATCAAGTCTAAAAATGAATATATAGATGTGCATGAATATTCAAGAAATATTATTTATGGAGGCATGGACACTTGTGTCAACCTATGGACACTTGTGTCTCGATGAGACTACCCTATACGAAATATTATTTGTATTACAAAATGACCACCTATACCTTTATGGGTTTTCTATCTCCTTTAGGTTGATGTATCTAGATCATGCACATAAGCTTTGTATAAATGTGTATAGCTCAAAACCTTAATTTTTCACCTTAGGTCCTTACCAAAAATGGGTTAGTGGATTCATGAAGTCAAGTTGACCTAAAAAAACCCTATGTCAGTGTACATAGCCTACATAGCCACTACTTCAAAGAGGGCCTTAAACATACATATTTCTCCCTTAAGTTTACGCCTTGTGTGTATAAAAGGGTGAAATATTATATGTGTGAGTACATTCAAATGATCTATGTTGTGATTTGACAAATATTTCTCATGAGTTTTTATTCAAGTGATTCAGACTTGAAATATGACTACTTATATGACTGCTATAGAAATAAAGAAGAATAGGGAAGTTTTGAATATTTGAGAGGTTTTTTTGATAGATGTGTGATAGGAAAGCTTCTGAATAAGACTTAATGATAATGAATGGTATTTATTTTGTATTTATACAACTCCTTTTGAAAATATCTCATGAAATGGTTAGATAAGACAAATAGACAAACCCCTACATTTTGAAAGATTTGTAATTTGGATGAATTTTGAGGTATAAACACTTAATAAGGAACCATACACTAGTGTCAATGCTAGTGTCACTATGTAAATGCAAGTGTCTGACAAGATAGAAATTTTTTGAAGGTTTGAAATCAATAATAATGATATAGATCATATTTTGAGTTTGTTGCAGTGTATAGGTGATTTGGGTCACCAGAATACTAGGTTCATACCATAAGATAAGTAGTTAGGCATAATGAGATGGCGAATATGAGAATTTTGATAGCATGAATGCCTAGAACTGAAGGGTGGATCCCTTATTGGTATTTTTCAAGTGTAAAATATTGATTTGTTATATAAAATCATATTTTAGTATCTACATCCCCCAAATTAATCTAATAAAACATAAGGATGAAATTACTAGGCTAAAATAAAAAGATGTGTACCTATGTGTGTAAACACACCTTGCCTTTGATTGAGTCCCAGTGAAATTTGTTGTTGGTGCATGATCTATAACCAAGAACATGTTATAGTATAAATCAATCATGTGATCTAAAATTTGAATAATTGAAATGCTTGAAATGTAAAGAGAGAAAGGAAGGAGTACACATGTGTGTTGGTGCAATTGTGTTGCCCCTTGGTACGTTGCTTTGGTAAAGATGTTTCCTTATGAATAATTAGAGCTGAGAGAGGTTTATACCTAAACCTTAAAGATTTAAAGAGTGAAATTTATATGGTAATTATACCCCCAATCTAGTGTAAGGTTGAGTTGTGACACGACCATTAAAATCATTGAATCTCAATTGCATAACTCAAGTGAAAAAAAATGGTAATTTTAAGTGGTATAACCAACCCAAATTACAAAAGGGGAGTAATTATCAAGCCATTGAGAGTGTTTAATATCGATGGCAATAATAAAAGGAGCCAACTTCCATAGATAAAAAGGCTCAAAATAATATTTCTTTGTAAAATGGTGCTTCTTAGTAAAAGGTTTTAAATATGTATTCAAAATTTTTGGTGCACTTGCATGGCATGTGCACCTATAATGTGTCTCAAATGAAGTATTTCTCAAAATGTAATCTCTGATCTATAACTATGTATATTATATATATATATATATATATATATATATATATATATATATATATATATATATATATATATATATATATATATATATATATATACATACATACATATATATATACATATATATATATATATATATACATATATATATACATATATATATATACATATATATATCCATATATATATATATACATATATATATATATATATATATCACAAATATGGTAAAAATTATCTCAAATCAATAAAAATCGGTGTAAACGTATAAGATTCTGCCCCAGTGTATATCAAAATCATGTAAATTATATCAAATTATATCTATTATGTATGTGTGGAATCATGTCTCTATGACATGCCCCCACTAATATTATCCTCCTTTTGAGGTGACAAGAATGGAATATAGCTGTCACCTTACCTTACACAGATAAGATTATTGTATTATCTATGTATGAATCATGTGACATATAGGAGTAACATGTCTAAGTAGATATATCAATAAATCCCACAAAATGTGATCACAACATTACCTAAGATGCATGATGTAGATTATTTTAACATATAAAAAGTAAAAATATAAGTTTAATAAGAAATCAAGTACACACATAAATCACTTAATGTCACACAAAAAATGGTCTAAGGAGACCAAAAACAAGGGTCTAAGGAGACCACAAACAAGGGGTAAGCAAGGAATACCCTCAAGGAAGTGACAATATGAATAATTGAAGTATAAGCAACTAGCACAAGCATAAGATATTAGTCCATGCATATATGGGTTAGCAAAAAATGTCATGTAACATAGCATATCAAGTACTTGATGTAATATGTAAGCATGAGTATAGGCATGAATAAGTGTTAATATATAATCTCAACATGATAATGTAAAAATGATCATAAAATAAGGTAATCTATGTTAATCTTGATTAAAAAGAAGATGCCTCCAACATAATGTGTCATGTGGGAGGATGAGAGGTCTAACATCTATATGTGCATATATCATGAAACTGGTGTATGCCTATATCACACTCAAGTATGTGTGAAACATATGTGTAAAAAAATGAAATGATATGCTATCTAATAACATAAATTAAATAATGTAGATGCTAAAGAACAAATAAACATGTGTATGCTATATATTTTTTGTATTTATTTAGATTTATTTATATTTTCTTGGAATATTTGATTTTTTTAGATTTTTGGAATATTTGAAAAGAAACTATTCTAATAAGTTATCATAATTTGAAAGTGTAGGACTACCTGGTAGACTTATCACCTTATTTTCCTCCCACCATTATTTATAGTGAATCATTGTTGTTTCTTCAATATTTTATTATAGTTGGCTACCAAAAGCCATTGGTGTTGGTTTATTACCTTATCCTTCATGTTGGACATGAAACTCATTACCCTCAAAGGTAAAAGTAAGGTACATGTTTTTAGTATCCAAGGTTGTGTTTATATCCACTATTATCCAAAATGGAATGTTAAATGTGGGTTATGATCTATTACCCATATGGATGTAGGGACCACTTGTGATCTACATGAAATGTGTAATATAATTCATCTGAGAGATTTTGGAAATAAGGGACAAAAATTTTACTCTTCAATAGTATGTCCTAACTGTCATAAACATGAAACACTATAAGTTATGTCCCAATTATTAATATCAATATTTAAGTTCTTAAAATAGTTCCCATTGATATTTGTAATAATGATAAGATATTTTCATCATGGGAGTTTTTAAATATTTTTCATTTTACCTTTGTCTTTTGGAATAGTAAAAATCAAAGGTATTTTGTACTATTTGGGCCTAGTATGTATATGTCCTTCATTTTTGTATTTTTGTATTTGGTTTTACAATGTCACACAATGACAAATATCATGGTAGGCCATCTAATTTTAATTTCAATATAGTGATCGCTATCTTTGGATGAGCCTTCTTCTTGATTGATGTCTATTAGGAGATAAAGGTATCATCTTATGCACAAGTAATATATTAAGTATTAAATGCAGAGCATCTTCTTTTACCATGATTTTTAGAATATGTTATGGATACCTATGTGAAGACTATAAATTATCAACAAGATGCATTTTCATTTATTCCCTATAAGGCTGACTTAAAGTTTTCAGCCTAGAGGGCTGAATCGAGTAGAAAACATTTACATGTTCATCTATTATTTTTGCCTTGCCCTTATTGGTATTTGGTTTTATACTTTCTCTAAATAGAGTTATTTTATAAATACCATGACTTGTAGGTGTAAATATACTATGTGAAAGATGATCAAGTGGATCAAAACTCAATTTGCAGAGTTTTTCATCTATCATATCATAAGGGACATCCTCATCACTTTCATAATAATCTAAATTTTTTCCATAATGTTGTTTAGTATTGATCAATAAAGGAAGCTAAAATGTTTGAGTTTCTTTTTATTTGAATATTATTGGATCCTCTCATAATGGTTTTTTCTCTACTTCATTATCTTTTAGTTTAGTTTCTATTGTATTATGTGTACCTATGTGCACCTTGATGGTCAGTGCCTTATGAGTATCTTATAAGAAATGATTGATTTTTATTGATTCACCCATATAAAAAATTGGTATACTCTTAAGTGGAATATATTAATTAGGTGGTATCATTTTAGGAACCCCTTCTATATTATAATGTAACATTTTTCAAAATTTGAAGGGTTTATCATTGACAGGCATTATATATAATGTCTCATCATGTATAAATTTAGCACATCAATGTAATGTAGATGGTACAACTTCCATTATGTGCACCCAATGTCTTCTTAAGTTCAAGTTATAATTCAATGATTGAAACATTACATGAAATGTAGTTTGGACCATTTTTGGTCCCAATGTCACACTTAGTATGATTTGGCTAATTGGTGGGTTGCATGAATTATCAAATCCTTTGATATGCATATCAAATTTTTTAGGAAGATTTATGCTAATTCACATTTTGGTTAGGAATTTCATACTAAAAATGTTTAGACTAGATCCATTATCAGCTAACACTCTCTTGATTTTTTTTAATTTTGAACACTAATTTATATGAATAAAGGAAAATGTTGATTAATGATATCCTTGAGGTAAATATTTATGATCAAAAGTGATGAGAAATGCATTTTTTTTGAGAACTTTCATAATATTTACAAAATAAGATGGCTCTATATCACTTGGTACATGGGTTTCATACAAGGCTTCATATAAGATATCCTTATATGTAATTTCCTACTTCAAAATCTCTAATATCAAGATATAGCATGTGTATTGTGTAATTGTTAAACATGTAGACATTATTTATTAATTACATATCACCTCAATATTTTCCTCTTGTCCAATACATATAATGTATGTACTTTCAACTTTTATACCTTTCATACCACGAAAAGGATCACATACACTATCTCTCTATGCCTAATTACTTATCTCTTAGTTTGACCTATGTTATTTTAATGAATCAGACCCAATATTTTGCCTATAATGTTATAAACATACATATCTTCCATATCTAAAAGTTCTATAACTACACCTATTTGCCAACTACCCAGACACTTGCATCATAATCAGATACCTATGCCAATATAAGTGTCCTTTCTCAATGCAAGTGTCAAGTGACCTAAAGTCATCTAATTTCAAAATGAAATGTATCCTAAAGGTTGACCTAAGTGATTTAATTCAATATGTTTTCCAAAGATATTGGTATAAATACAAGATAAACTCTCATTCATTCCTCACCTAGAAAATACCTAGAGAGGCCTAGGGAATTTACCAAAATCATTCTATCAAGCATTAAAGTAAGCAAAACTTCCCTATATTATCCTATTTCAATATCAGTCATAGGGAAAACATATCTATAAGTATAAAGTAATGAATGATCAACCCAAGATATATAAATTTAAAGTTATAAACCAGGTCACTATTGTACATTCTTATCACACATTACATGATTCATACACAAGAGAATACATAGGGGATAACCCCATAATTTTGAGGTCCTCTTCATAGTATTGGCTATATAGGTAGCACTCATTGATAAAGGAGTCTTTAGGGAAGCTTCAAACCATGTTCCCACTAACCCATTTTTCCCATATCCAATATGAAGATAAAAAACTAAGGTTTTGCTATTTAACAAGGAGTGATAGTCCATAACCTAGATCTGAATACACCAGAGTGAAGGTGAAATAAAAGCTAGAATAATCTAGGTGGTCATATAAAATTTTAATAATTATTCCATACTACACACCTACATCCAATTCATATATTAACATTGATGCAACCATCCCAGGTTAACACATATGTTTAAGGCTATAAAGGTCAAATTTACAAAATTAGGGGACTATTTCAAAATCTATATCTAGTCCACTTTTTGTTTGTTCCAAATCCATATCTATATTAACATCAAAACAAACTAAGTATCATGTTTTCATTATTATTACAATATCTAACATCATTGTACTCTCCATTTTTATAATCTTAGTATAATAAATTTAGTTTACATTCTATCTAAGTTTCACAAACAATTTGCCTACTATAGAGATAGTCTGTCATCCTTGTGCCCTAGGTTATCTCTACCCATTTAACCCTAGATTCCCCATATATATATTTTATGATTAAACATTTGGTTAACCTCACCTTTCTATTTTTATTCCTTGTGATATTGATATAGGGTTCCCTGATTCTCTATTTTAATATTTGATTTAACAATATTATACAAGTTAATAATAAGATTTCATTTTTTATTAATATGTTTATTATGGATGCATGTATAGTTAATTTTATGTTGTAATTTGTAGTTATTCCAACATTTTACTATTATTTTACAGTAATCAAAGGTACCATCTAAATAAATAAATAGATTCATCAATATAATGAGAGGCTTTTAAAGTAAAAAACAACACAATCTCCTTTCAAAATTCTTTTTGAAATACTATAAATATAATATCTAGATGCTAACATGCATGTTCTCAACCATTTACTCCACCTAGATCTTGTTTGATTGAAAAATACCATCCCACATCCATTATTCACCCACTATTTGTAGACACCTAAAATTGGCCACCAATGGCTTCATACCAGACTTTAGACCAATTCTTACCAACCTTTTCAAATAAAACCTAAAAATCAATAAACATCTAAAAATTTGGCTTCATAATATCTTATTTTTCGTATAAACCAATTAAATGGGGCAAATTCATACATCAATTAGTTTAAATATTAAAAAAATGCTAAAATCCCTAAACAAAATTAGTTAACATATAAAACCTAATCAAATACCTAAATGAATTAATCCATGAGAAATTAAAATGAATTATCAAAAAGGAAATTAAAAAATCAAATAATATCATAATAATTCATAATTACCTTTCTGTGAGTTGTCAAATATCCTAAAATATCTTAACATGCCTATTCATTGCTAATCATGACCATTTGACACCTTTTAACTCTACTGGGGTTAATTAACTCACAAAGGTTAGGTTTAAACTCTTTCCAAGCTCTAACTACACTCTAACTCACCATCGATTGGGGTTAGTTTTTAAACCTATAAATAAAATCATTTGCCTCTCATTTATGAGATTTTAGACATAATAATGTTATAATGCTAGTTTTATGACAAAATTAAAATATATAGAGTTATAATGCCAAAATCACAAGCCAAGCCACTTTTGGAAACATCAAGTCAAAGCTAAATCAACTATGGTGCTAAATAGAGAAGGAGATAGCCAATCTCCATTGCTACAAAATTCTTGAGCACAATCTAAGAAAACCAATGAACACATCATTAGGAGCATTCAAGGAATTGGTAAGAAAAAATTTAAGTTCTTTCCATTTTTAGTTGAGATTTGTCATTTGTTGTTTCTTCACTAACCTCCCCCTATGATCTAAGCATGAATGTGTTAATATTTTTAGTGTGTTTTTCATTTCATTATTTTATATGAGAACTAACACTTGATCTAACCTCCCCTCCATCATCAAATTCCTAGCATCAAAATGCTTATATTATATTTTGTGGTCCATGCAATCACTACTCAAAAAGTAAAAGGTATTCAACCTAATCTAATCTAGCACCTGCCAATATACAATAGGTGCCTAATGTGGGGGCATGTTTTGGAAACATGTTCTCCACACTTACATAGTTTTCAAATTAACAAAATTACATGGTTATATGATTTAGATACACATTTTTGGTAGAATTCTATATATTGGCACCATTTTTATACATATTTTTCAAATGAGACATATCTAAGGTGAATATGATATGAAATGTGTGCCTAATATTGAAAAATTAAATCAATTTTATATTCAAAACATGTTTAGGGATTTCCATCACCCACTAGGTTAGACTTTTATGAACTATATTGAGCTAATATACTATAATAATTGGTTCACTTTTTTGTTGGTAGAGGTGATTAAATCACTCAATCTTGCCAAGTTTGTAAGTTATAATCGATTGCATAATCTAGCCTCACCAATTTTATAGTGTGGGTTGAATTGGTTCACTCACACTCACCATGTTATAAATATGATTGGGTTGCACAGTTGAGCTAATCTCAACTCTTTATGGTAACTCATCTTTTCTTCAAGGTTGGGGGTATGTTGCGTCCATATTATCTCTATATCTCTTTAGATATATACACTTAGTGGATTTATATTTGTTCTAATCTCAGTTTCAATGATTCATAATGATACATATTTCAAAAAAAAATTCAAAAGCTAAGACAGTTGCATCAATACACATGTGTACTCTAAAACCTTGCTCTCTTTCAATTTCAACCATTTCAATGCTTTTAATTTCAAATTATATGCACTAATTATATACTATAACCTGATTCTAGTTTTAGGCCAGACATCGACAAAGCACTCATGTTGGACTCAAGCAAATTCAAGGTGTGTTAGACACACCCATGTACACATTCCTTTTCATGTTGAGTCTATGGATCCACTAGGTTATCATCTCTAATTTATATATGTTTGACATCTGCCCATTTTCCTATACATAGTATATAAACATTAAAAAAGCACACACATGATTTAATGATATCTATGACATCATAAGATAACACGTAGAACTCATCATAGGGCCACATGATCACATGATCATGGAGGGTCTCTTTTGTTCTTAAGGTGACCTCAGTGAACTCTATGCATCCATTGAAACTATAAATCCAATTAATTTTTTTATGAATATTCTTTATTTTGTACATATTAAATCAACATGCTTGTGATGAAATTTTAAAAAGTAAATAATTTTCTCAAAGATTTAAATAAAACATGAAATATTAAATACAATACTTAGCAGTCAAATTATAGTCTAGGGTCATAGAGGCTTCAAAACATAGTTTATATTTTCAAAACTAAAGAGGCCTCTGCAGATGCATCAACATATATATTCCATTTTAATCTTTGATTGGGTTGATTAGTTGTGAGGATGTATGTATGAAATGTGGAATAAAGTGTGACATTGTAATTTGGATTATGAATGTGGTTTCCAAAAAACCAAATATTTTGCAAAGGAATTTATGAATTCATTTTGTGACTAATTAATTTAACCATGGTTAACTCTAGATCACCATTTGAAGCAAGATTTCAATGCATTATGAAAACCTTGGGTAAAATTGAGATGAAATTTTTTTTTTTCCAATGAAATTTGTATTTTAATTTAAAACAAAAAGGGTGTCATTGATTCTAAAAAAGTGAGTTGTGTTGATCACAATATAACATATAATTTATTCTATCTTTTGACCTAGTTCACATTTGACTTCCAAAAATTGAAATGAGAGAGAGATTTTAAAAATGAAATTTTTATCTTAGTTTATGATAAAAGTGGGTTTCCATTTATGATAAAAGTTGGTTTCCACTTATAATAAAAAGTGGGGTTGTTTTGGTCACAAAAAATGGCAAATTTATGGTTAATAAAGCACACACATAACACTTTAAAGTACTAGTGATCCAAAAAAACATGTGTCAATAGAAATGAGGTCGTGGAGTCATAAAGTCATGTTGCCTTTTAAAACACAATATTAATTTTAAAATTGACATGTTTTGATTAAGTGAAAAAGATCACACAATGTGTAATTTTTTGTTTCATTCTATTCATTTTAAAATCAAGAAAATAACTTTCATAATTGTGTAGTGAAATAATTAAATCACTTTTACACTAGATTCACATATCTTAAATAAAAGTTCAAGGTCGATGAAAAAAGTTGTGGGATAAAAAGTATGATAATCCCCCAACTTTAATTTTTTTTTACAAACGGTGTATGCCCTTTTTTTCAAATTTTTGAGGCTCAAGATTTTTTCCAAGCCTCAAGGGCATATTTCCTTTGTGGTTCATAAAGGGCATACACCATTTACAAATAAAAGTGTGTACAACTTTTATAAAGGGGGTACACCCTTTACAAAGAATAAAGGGCATACGTTGTTTTATTGTTTTTATTTCTTTCCAACCTAAGAAGAAACCCATGATCAGGCTCCCAAGAATTTTTTTTTCATCAAGTTCATTATGTTCCAATTTTATAGATTTGATGTGCATAGTTTGGAGTTTCATCTTGCCAACAAGATTCAACATTCAGAATGCTACAAATTAGGTATGTTATTTTTGCATTTTTTTTTAATTTATATTTGATTATTCAAGTAGGGTTTTGAATTTAGGTTTGCATTAGATTTCTTACATTGCCTACAGAAAAACTAATATTTATATTTAAATTTAGATACACAAGTTTGATGGATCTATTTCATGAAGAAAATGTTAGACAAAACCTCGATGAGTTTGATTTTTCACAAGAAGAAGTTGAATTATCTGAGCAATACAATTATAAACATCAACACTTATAAATAATCATCAATGGTTTGTATCACTCTTCAGCTAGCAACACATAAATTTTACTTTCCAATACATTAGAGTATATTTTTAATGAAGTGGGAAATGTGACTTCACAAATCGATACAATGTTGCATTGAAGAGAGGCTATGAAACAATTTTATTCTAACAAATTGTCATATGAAGAAAAAAATAATAAAAGAAGTTGTGTGTGATTTTTTTATTAAACCTGGAACTAACCAACCTATACCAAAAAATTTCAAACACATTAGTATTGATTGGTGTGTTCATGAGGAGATTAAGAATAACTTTTGGGATAGGTGGTGGATGGTGTTTGATGAGCCTCCATGCAAAAATAATGAGGTTCCATTATATTTTTTGAGAAAATTGTATTATGAGTTTGTGTTGTAATAAATTCCAAATTATTTTGACATGAAGGCATCCCAAGGTAGGTGAGGTGGGTCTTCATTTGATATACTTGGTGCTAGGCAAGACCAAAACCATCTTAACTAAGATAATATAAATAAAAGAACAATATCACATGCCTTTATTCCTAAAATTTTAAATCCTAACATAAAGATGGACACCCTTGGGGTAGTTACTAGTCTGATAAAAGTTATGATTGAGCATTGGTATGCATACTTTGAAGACTTATACTAATCCTATAGGTGGTAGTAGTGGTAGTGGTGGTGTTGGTGGTAGTAGTATTGGTGGCAATGGTAGTGGTGGTAGTGGTATTGGTGGTAGTGGTAGTGGCAGTAATGGTTTAGGTGGTGTTGGTATAAGTGCCAGTGTCCCTTCTCTTACTCATGTTATAGTTTTTATGCATCATTTCACATCATATGAGACAAAGTGTACAAGACCTCCTATTTAGGTGTGACATACATAGTATATTTATGGGGGCTAGCATGTTAGAGCATATGCCATCTATATATGATTTAACATTACATAACATTAACATGCCAGACATTAGCATGCCAGACATTAGCATGCTAGACATTAGCATGCCACAGCATATGCCGTATGTATATGCTTCAACAATACATGACACTACAATTATAGATACTATATGAGATGTAGTAGCTTCATCGACTCCTATTAGGATATGCTAGGCTCTTGTTGTAGAGGATTTATCAACTTCACCATCTATATTTGATACACATCTTTAATTCTAATTATAGTTTGTTTATGTTTGTAAAAGAATATTATATTTATTTTATAATATGTGTTTACTTAATTGAATAATTTATTTGAATAAACTTTTTTTTTTTGTATAGATGATTGGTGATATTTTGGGTACCTCATCAGGATTTGACTCTATTGTAGATGACTTAATTAGCATGGGTGTACCCTATACATAGGTTTGAAAATTATTAAATAAAATATCTATTCATGTACATTTTTGTCTTTTGAACAAAAAATTATATTTTAATATATATTATAATCATAGCTTTTTATCATGTTCATTGGATTCACATATTATTCATTTACTGGTTTTATAGATGATGAGGGATGTTATGGGCACCCCTTATGGATGAGAAGAAGGATTAGGTGATGTTGTTGCTACATCTTAAAATCCACTATCTCCATATTAGGTCATGATTCAAGGATGGAGACTGGTGAGAACACATAGTTTAATTATTTTTAGATTTAAGCAATGATATTTTATGTCATATTTACATAATTGTATGCGCATCTAGATCTAATGATATATTTATGATCCATAGGATTCCCCATCATGGGTGTATATGTGGTCTCGTATCCATAGGAAACCATTTAAATGGAATACAATGAGTGTAGAATCATTTTATAAAATTTTACTTTCTTGAAAAATTTATCAAATTTTCAATATACAATTTTAATGCATTAATTTTTATAGTTTATATGTTGTACAGACACAATAATTTTAATTGGTTTTCAATGAAATAATGGATGAAT
The DNA here is from genome assembly GCA_037957365.1 of Torreya grandis. Lineage (NCBI taxonomy): Eukaryota > Viridiplantae > Streptophyta > Pinopsida > Cupressales > Taxaceae > Torreya > Torreya grandis. The sequence goes on from JARHVA010006168.1 coordinate 28,854, forward strand.
CACATGATGAGAGGAGAGTATCTCCTAATATTGAGGTATCTAACATCCCTGACTCTACATCTATGGCAACAAAGTGTAATTTAGTTGGAGGCAATGAGGAGTAGGAGAGTTGGTTATTGTGCTAGGGGAATCGTTATAGGCACAATCAATTTTGAGTGCCGATATGGACCACATTGTATGTATGTATGGTGAATTTTATCTATGTACATAGTTGTAGTCACAATGAATTTTGTATGTTGATATGGCCCACATTGTATGCCTATATAGCATATTTTGTCTATGTACATGTTATGGTCTAGATTTTTTCTTGATATATGTTATATTATTTATGTTAAAATATGACATAGAAATTTGCATGTATCACATTTATACTATTTGTAAATATTATTCCTTTACCTATGAATATTTTCTATTTTGATCATTTAATGTTTACACGTATTATTGGTTAAAAATAATTATTACTTCATATGGGGTTAAGAAAAATTCACACTAGTCTCTAAGTTAGATGCTTTGAATCATTATGTATATTTTACATTTAAATGTGATACTTACTATTTACTTGTTTCATTTACATTTAATTACATATCAATTTGCAATTGTGATGTTTAAGTGGACTTGGGATCAATTTCATGGACATGTAAATATTATAAATTATACTTGATCATAAATGTTAGGAGGTCTAGTGATGCACTTGTGTATGTCTTCAACTCCTAATTGTCCATAAAATTAAAAAAATACAATTTTATGTGTCGATACAGTGACTCTAGCCTACTTATACATGGGTTAATATCGACATTGATATCCCTCTCTAGACTATCCAGAAAATTACAATCTTGGAAAGGTAAGAATATAGACACAAATGAAGAGACTTAAGAAACTTTGATATTCCTTGAATATATATAAAACTTGAGGTTATGTTATTATGGTAATTAAATACATATTCAATCTTTATCTCAATATGGAAAACCAATCCATATAGTGGTTTTATCTATTTGAAATCAAAAGACTCAGAGCTCTCTACAAGATAATTAAGCCTAAATGCCTCAAAAGGATAAAAATAAGAAATATTTAAAAATAAAGGTATATATAAATCTAAAATAATTTATCACGATATTTTTTATGTGACTCAACTTTTGAAACACCTTGGAAGTTCTGCTATAAAGAATTTTATCAAAAACCTCTCATAGACTTACTAGTCTTAATGTTTCTCTAACATGCCAAAACATAATCTGTATTGAATTATCACTTTAAAACACCCCAAAAATATGTATCTAGGTGTTTTTATTAATCATAAATTATAAAATAAATTTTTTGGCTTTCTAATTCTAATATTTTACCCAAAAATTCATAAAATCATGTTTTGTCTATTAAGCCTAATTACCCTCCATTAGGTCAAAACTCCAATTATAGTTTTATTAAAACAAATGATAATTTTATGAGGTTTTTAAATATGAATTAAATGTGTTTAAATATTCATTTTTATTTTATATACTCAATTTTTAAGTCTCTAAACCAATTTCTCTCCTTGCTATCAAAGAAACATAGAAAGCAAGGTATCTGTTACACAAACTTGATTGGTACGATGTATGTACACCTCTAAATGACTCAAACCACTTGAATATATTATTTAAATTTATTGGAAATATTTTAACAAACTTTTTTAATTTTACAAGGGTTTAATATTTTTTTATGACTATTTTTGTAAACTTGATCCTATAACTAGGGTTTAGTAGGGTTTAGAGAACTTGCGAGGAATTTAATGATTGTTCATAGGTTATTTAGGCTCTTACAAAGGGATAATGATTGGATAATAATATATAATCATTATAATATATTTAAAAACCTTTGTATTTACCTCATTCATAATCTACTATGCATTTTGAGAGCTTTGTATTCAACTGTTCATGAGAAAAATAAGGTTTTTATGCATTTTGATACTCCAATGACAAGAATGAACATCCGAACACATTATAAAAATTGGAATTAAATGTAATAAAATTAAAAAATATATGTTATCATATATATTGAAAAAAATCCTCTTAATTTATAATATAAAAATATGCAAATAGTACTCAGACCTCATAAGATTGTCTTAACATACTACTCATCCTCACTTCCCAATCACTAAACTGACCTCCTCTTCTTTTATTTTCTATCTTGGTTTATTATATAAATGTTAATTATAATGGAATCAATTATTAGGTTGTTTCTCCAAGTTTAGGATGTGCCAAGTTTAGGTTGTTCCCAATTTCTCTCAATAGTCCTATCTTAACATAACAATTTGACTAAACATACCTTAACAAGTAGTTTTTACATATATTTTATGACCTCCTACTAAAAATATGATCTATAGAGGTATCTAAACATATATGATATGTAGGACATATTTATAGACCACAATAAATCATATAATTTTATAATTAATCCATAATTTGTATATAAGCATTTTTCAAAAATTCAAATTTTAGCTTTGGAGGGAAATCTCTCCAAGACCTTTAAATGCCTTGGCACAAACTCTTAATTCCTAAATGAGGATTATTATGACTTTATAAGTTTTAAAACACCTATAATAGATAATAAGACACAAATACCATCTCAAATGGGTTTATACACATGATCTAACTTTTCAACCCAATTTATAAACTATCTATGCAAACACATCTAGATGGGAAGTTTTAGGCTAGAAAAACATTTATCTAATCTTAGTCAGACCTTAGGAGTAAAAATTTTAGTTGGTTATAATCATCCCTTCAGATAATTCATTCGTCGTTGAGTGTGCAAAATGAGTGAACTTAGATCATGCATTATATGAGAACCATTAGTGCTAGAGATTAACTATCAACTCATACACATGCATGGATAAGTCCTTTAAGAAATTTGAAGAGTATTTTATCTAACCTGAGATGGAAGAGATGTGGTAATGAGGTTTATCTCATGGCCAAATCTCTTAGAATGAGCCAAACATTAGTTAATGAGGGTCGTATGATCTGATTCATCAACCCAATCAATGAACCATCTATATAAACACATCTAGATGGGAATTTTTAGGCTAGAAAGACCTTTATTTGGTCTTGGACAAGCCCCAAGAATGAAATTTGTAGTTGGTTAGAGGCATCCCTTAAGAGAAATCACTCATCCCTGAGTGTGCAAAATAAGTGAACTTTAATCGCACATTACATGAGAACCATGAGTGTTAGAGATTAACTATTAACTCCTACATGTGCATAGATGAGTCCTCTAAGAAAGCATAGGAGGATTTTATCTATGAAGATGGATGAGATGTGGTAATGAGGTTTCTCTCATGACTAAATATCTTAGAATGGGAAAAAATTTGGTCAGCGAGGGCCATATAATATGACTCGTCAGCCTAATTAATGAACCATCTACATAGACATGTTTGTATGGGTTTTTTAGGCTAGAACAACTCTTTTTTGGTCTTTATCAGGCCTTAAGAGTGAAATTTGTAGTTGGTTAAAGGCATCCCTTAAGATAATTCACTCATCCTTGAGTGTGCGAAACAAGTAAACTTTATTTATGCATTGCATGAGAACCATGAGGAATATAGGTTAGTCATAAATTCCTACACATGCACAAATGAGTTTTCTAAGAAAGCCAATGTGGATTTTATCTAAATAAATATGGATAAGATGTGGTAATAAGGTTTCTTTCATGACCAAATCTCTCAGAATGAGCTAAAAGTTGGTCAATGGGGGCCATATAATTTGAATCATCAACCTAATCTATGCACTGTATACACAGACACATCTAAATGGGCATTTTTAGGTTGTAAGAACCTTTATCAGGTCTTGTTTTGGTTTTGAAAGTGAAAATTATAGTTGGTTGAAGGCATCCCTTAAGAGAATTCACTAGTCCCTAAGTGTGCAAAATGAGAAAAATTTGGTCTCAAGTTGCATGAGAACCATGAAGGATAGATATTAGCCATCAAATCCTACATGTGTGGATGAGTATTCTAAGAAATATTGGGAGGATTTTATCTAAATTGAGATGAATGAGATGTGGAAATGAGGTTTATATCGTAGTCAAATCTCTTAGAATAGGCCAAAACTTGGTTAGCACAGGATATATAATGTAACTCGTCATCCCAATCAATGAACCTTTTACACAAACATATTTAGATGGGAATTTTTAGGTTATAATGACCTTTTTTATATCAATTAGGACCTAGGAGTGAAATTTGTAGTTTGTCAGAGGCATCCCTTAAAAGAATTCACTCATCCCCAAGTGTGCAAAATGAATGAACTTTGGTCATGCATTGTATGAGAATCATGAGGGATAGAGATTCACCATCAGATCCTCTACACATTCAAGCATGAGTCATATAATAAATCATAAGATAATTTTATCTAATTTAAGATGGATGAGATGCAACAATGAGGTTTCTCTTGTGGCCAAATCTCTTAGAATGAGCCAAAAGTTAGTCAGTGGGGGTTATATATTTTGACTCATCAGCTTAATCAATAAATTATCTATGTGAACATGTCTATATGGGAATTTTTAGGCTAGAAAAACCTTTGTCTCATATTTTTTAGGCCTTGGGAGTGAAATTTGTAGTTGGTTGAAGGCATCCCTTAAGAGAATTCACTCATCCCTAAGTGTGCAAAATGAACTTTGGTCATGCATTGCATGAGAAACATGAGGGATAGAGATTCACCATCAAATCCTATACACATTCAAGGATGAGTCATATAATAAATACCAAGATAATTTTATCTAAACTAAGATGTATGAGATGCAATAATGAGGTTTCTCTTGCAGCCAAATCTCTTAGAATGATGAGTCAAGAGTTAGTCAGTGGGGGTTGTATATTTTGACTCATTAACCCAATCAAAAACATTTCTATGTGAACATGTATATATGGGAATTTTTAGGCTATAAAAACCTTTGTCTCATATTAGTTAGGCCTTATTAGTGAAATTTTTAGTTGGTCAGAGGCATCCCTTTAAGAGAATTCACTCGTCCCTAAGTGTGTAAAATGAGCAAACTTCAATCGCATGTTGTATGAGAACCGTGAGGGATAGAGATGAATCATTAGCTATTAAACATGCACGGATGAGTCCTCTAATAAATATTAGGAGTATTTTATCTAACTTGAGATGGATGAAATGTGGTAATGATGTTTTTTTTTCAGCCAAATCTATCAGAATGGGCCAAAAATTAGTTAGTAGGGACTGTATATTTTAACTCGTCAACCCAATTGATGAACTGTTTATGAAGACACATTCAGATGGGTGTTTTATGCTATAATGAAATTTTTTTGATCTTGATCAGGCCCTGAGATTTAAAGTTGTAGTTGGTCAGAGGCATCCCTTAAGATAATTCACTTGTCCCTAAGTGTGTAAAATGAGCAAACTTTGGTCATACATTGTATGAGAACCATAAGGGCTAGAGACAAACCATGAGCTCCTACACATATAGGGATGAGTCCCCTATGAAAAACTAGGAGTATTTAATCTAAATCAAGATGGATGAGACATGAAAATGAGGTTTTTCTCTTGGCCAAATCTCTTAGAACATGCCAAAATTTAGTCAGTAAGGGTTGTATAATCTGACTCATCAACCCTATAAAAAAACCATCTATGTGGACTCATCCAAATAGATGATCTTAGTCTATAACGACCCTTATCTAGTATCGGTCGAGCCTTGAGAGTGAAATTTATAGTTGGTCAGAGGCATCCCTTAAGAGAATTTGGTGGTCCCTGAGTGTATAAAAAGATCAAAATTTGGTTACACATTGCATGAGAACCATGAGGGCTAGAGATAAATCGTCAGCCCCTACACATGAAAGGATGAGTTATATAAGAAATCATGGGAGGATTTTATCTAAATTGATATGGATGAGATGCAATAATGAGGTTTTTCTCATGGCCAAATCTCTTAGAATGGGCCAAAATTTGGTCATTAGGGGCCATATATTTTGACTCGTTAATCCAATAGATGAGCCATCTATGTAGACATGTTTAGATGGGAATTTTAAAGCTAAAAACCTTTATATAGTCTTCATCAATCCTTGAGAGTGAAAGTTTTAATTGATAATAGGCATCCCTTAAGATAATTCACTGGTCCTTGAGTGTGTAAAATGAGTAAACTTATGTCATGCATCATAAAACTATGGGGGATAGAGATAAACCATCAGCTCCTACACATGCATGGATGAGTCTTATAAGAAATTAAAGGAGTATTTTATAACTTAATATATAAAAAATTGAAAATGAGGTTTATCTCATAGTCAAATCTCCTAGAATAGGCTAAAATTTGGTCAATGAGGGTCGTATATTCTGACTCCTTAACCCAATCAATGAACCGTCTATGCAAACACATTCATATAGGAATTTTTAGGCTATAATAGCATTTTTTTGATCTAGATCAGGTCATAAGAGCAAAATTTATAGATAATCAAAGGCATCTCTTAAGAGAATTCAATGGTCTTCAAATATGCAAAATGGGCAAACTTCTATTATGCATTGCAAGAAAACTATGGAGGATAGAGACAAACTGTCAGCTCTTACACATGTCTATATGAGTTTTATAAGAAAACCCAATACTATTTTATCTAAATTAAGGTGGTGCAGATGTAATAATGAGGTCTTTCTCACATCTAAATCTCTCAAAATGAGCCAAAAATTGGTCATTATTTTATTATTTTTGGGAAATTTAGTGTTTAGATCCTAAATAATAAGGGTATAGAATGATAGAAAAAATATAATTCAATAGGGAAAAATATATATTTGAACTAATAATTATAAAAGAGAAATAGAAATTAACTTATTTGGATTCATACTGAAATGAAGGATTCAAAGGCTAGAAATAGAAGAGCAAGACTAAGACACTATCATGAATCTGAATCTAGATTCTATTTTTTTATTGGATAGGATCACCATAAATAGGACACCCTGGTGTTTGATGCTATAGTCCTCGACACTATTTTCTTGAGGATCTAAGATTTATAGGTTTTATTCACCTGGTCAATATGATCTTGTGTACCAAATTTAAAGGGCTAAAAGTCACCAGAGCTCATTGTATATCCATTTTAATCTTTGATACCTATATTCATCTACACACATGCAAACAATAAATACATCATAATAAAAAGTGAAAAAAAAAGGTTAGGGGAAGAATGATCACACAATCAAGAACCCCTACTATTTGTATTGCTTCTTACATTAACCATCAAACTAAGGTCTCAAATCTGATGTAGTTCTTCCCTAGGGAATGTGCATAATTAATGCACATGATATATGCAAGAAATGAATTTTGCCTAGGCACCTCCTTAATCAAGCATGCAAGTCTATGTGTGATGTAGAATGCTGAGCTATACTATTGACTAATTTTTATATTATCTAATGTGCTAAAGTCATAAGTGCCATATATAAAATGACTTTGTGAAGTCCTTTATATTGGAGAGTCTTTATTTTGAATTTGGGATCTTTTACTCACATTTGGCTAACATTAAAAGACTTAATGATGAATCTAAGAAAAGGGTTAGGACCATGAAGAGGGATAAATTGACTGTTGGAACCTAATTTGCACTTGGATAATAGCACTAAAAGCTAGACACCTTGGGTTTAAGTGCCATAGTCCTATTTTGGGCACTATTATTTAGAGGATCTATGACCTAAGGGTATGGAATAATCATGGAAAGATTAACCTAGGTCAGTAAGGATTAATCCTGGAAGGTTACAAATGATTGAGAATGGTCAAAAAGGTGTCTAGGGTATGAAATAAAAACAAGGCAAATCAGACAAAAAGACATGGCTAGATGTGGATAAGACTCATATTCTCCAGTCAAAGTCTCCTATGAAATGACTATGAAAAGACATGATATGTGTGGTTTTTTAACCAATTTAGGGTGTATAAATTTCCCCCCCTTTTAATCTTATGACGCAATGAAATGAAGTACTAGAGTAAAATAAATAAGATATGTACTTGAACTTACCTGTGTGGAAATAAGTGTGATAAAAAAGGGTCCAACTTCTTAGGCAGGGAAGTGGATAGAGAATTGAATAGTGCTTGGAGAAAGAAGGAATCCCTAAAATGGATGCCCTCTATACTAAATCTAAATATTGCGTAGAGAAAGAAGGAATCCTTAAAATGGATGCCCACTCTACTAAATCTAAATATAAATGAGAAATGCTCAGAGGCTCAAAAATAATGTCTTCCCTTTGTCCCACATAAACTCATGTAATCTAGAATGCATGTATAGAAATTGTATGCTATGAAGAGTAAAATTTGTCCTGCCCTGACTTTGAATAATCTGAACTAGAACTGAGAAGTAATCAGAGGTAAAAAGATAATGTCTATTCTCTATCCCATATAAATTCCTAGGTCTGGGTGATGCTATGGACCAATTATTTTAGATGATCATTAGTCCAACCTAGTGACAACCTAGGTATGCCTGGGTGTAATCTAAAACTCTAGTAAATGTGTAAGAAGAAAATGGCATGTCTTTTCATTTTAATCTTTATAATCTTAGATGATGAAGAACATGAGCATCTATGTCATGCCCCAAAATATAGTATATGAGTGATGTATTTGTATAGTTTGGTAATATATATAACCACATGTGAAATGAGCCATCATGTCATTTCCCATGTGCAAAAAATAGAGATCAAAATAATGTGCTTTGCAGTATGCCTATAATTTTATATCTGGTTTGTAACTATGTCATGCTAGATGAAGTTTTATGTGTGAGACATGTAGTGATGTACATGCCCCAAAATCTGATATCTAGTCTAAATCTATATCAAAGTCACTTTTAATCCATATGATTTGAACCATTATATATCTAAATAATTTGTCTTTATATAAATTTAAGGTATGTCCCTCTAGATATTTGAGTGATGCTGAATGACCCACATAAACTAAATTACTATATAATCTTGACCAATCTAAGCTAAGTAATGCTAAGTGACCCATATAGTCTAAACCACTAAATAATCTTGACCCATTTTTACTGAGTAATGCTAAGTGACCCATATAGTATAAACCACTATATAATCTTGACCCATTTGTACTAAGTAATGTTAAGTGCCCCATATAGTCTGAACCACTATATAATCTCGAATCATTTATACTAAGTAATTCTAAGTGACCCATATAGTCTAAACTACTATATAATCTTGACCAATCTGTATTGAGTAATGTTGATAATCTAGATTTTGGATGTGTAATAATCATGGTGTATCTATCTATAGGAGTGAATAGGCATACTAGGTAAATTGTAGAGATAGTATGTATGATGCCTTCCTTTTGGGGAGAGATGAGATATATGATAGAGGAGGTTGAGCCAAAAGTGAAGACTAGTGGCCTATGAATAGTAACTCAGTTGGTATGTAGTGAATAAATCTAAAGTCTTTTGTTTGATTGGTGAGATTTGAAATACTGGGATTTGAAATGTGTTATTGATTATTATGAACAAAGCTTACATCTGGATATATATATATATATATATATATATATATATATATATATATATATATATATATATATATATATAGGTTATTGATTATTATGAACAAAGCTTACATATATATATATATATATATATATATATATATATATATATATATATATATATATATATATATATATATATATATATATATATATATATATATATATATATATATATATATATTCCATGGTAGTAAAATGAGGTAGTAAAAGATTTAAATGGATTGAAAAGTTGACTGATTGATTAGGTTGGGTTGTTTGAATGGTTGAACAAGTTTTTGATTGGTAGGTACCAACTTATATGTAAAGATATAAAAGAGGTATAGGGATGTGTGTGTATTCCATATTAGTTAAGTGACATAGTGAGTGAGTGAGGATTACATGATGTTAAAGGTATCATTTTCGTGATTTTATGGGATGAAATAGTTTATAAAATAGAGCTATGGGGCTCTAGTTATGGGTAAAATGGTGTTTTGTTGTTGAATGAAAAAGTTGGTTGATATAGAAATTTTGATTGACTTTAGGTTCATTTGTGCATTGACTAGATTGAGATATAGGAGCTTTAGAGTGGGAAAATTCTTAGGAGATGAGCACCTTCCATGACCCATTTTGATTAGTTGGTAACCTAGATTCAAGCCGATACAAATTTTACCCTGGTGAGTAATGAAAGTACCTACTTTTTGCCTATTTAAAATCTTGTTTTTGGTGTTTTTAGGATATTTTAAGTAGTTTATAAAAAAATTGGTGGGTTTTATCACTCTTATTTTAGAGGTAGCACTATTATCTAGGATTCAACATTACTGTCCAAGTTTTGGTGCTATTGTCTAGCGCTAGTGTCCTTTTGCAACACTATTTTTACTAGGGATATTTTTTTTATTTTTGAGTTATTTCTTGTTATTGTGTAGCTTAGCTACTTTTATTGGCATGATTTGATTGATACATATGATATTTTTTATGTTTTTAGGGTGAGGTATGAATGAGAGAGTTCTGTAGAGGCTGGGTGATGAAGACGTTGAGGATGTTGCCCTTATTGGTTGATGAGAGAGTCGTGATAGATAGAGCAAAATTGGTTCATGTATGTGACCTAGGTACTATGTAGTGGGACATGTATTTGATCACCACCTTATGTGAGAGGTGGAGTGTAGACACTTTTACATTTTGGTTTCCTATAGGGGAGATCGCTGTGACCCTGAGGATGTGTATTAGATTCTACATTTTTTGGTTAGTGGGTGATGGGTGATGTTGCAAGATGATATATGTGCTGATGCCATTGATCATACATCCTTGTATTTTACTAGTGTGCCTTTAGGTGCACATCAAAGAGGTAGTGATAGTGATGTGTTATTATCAATTATTGTGTAGTCAAGTGTTCTACACCTATAAAAGTGGTTAGTTGTTCTATTGGCTTCATTTGTTATAGTGGATGGTAGTAGATTTTTTATTACCTATAAGATGCATAAGGGGCTTTATAGTGTTGAGATGTATGGTACTATGTTCTCATAGGGTAGGACTACACTTGCCCATTTATACAAAGATTTATATATATTTATGTAGGAGACATTCAGTGGTGGTGTGCGTGCGGCTACTCTATTGTATTGGTGGGCTTATGAGCACATAATAGTTGTAAAATATATTAGATTACTGAGGGAAAGTTGGGCACCTCTGCAAACATTTGGTGAGTGGTGAATGAGTGATTTGGCTATCTGATCTCCTAGGATAGATCACTAGAGATGAGTTTTGGATAAATTGGAGGCCCATGATATTGTATGGAGGCCCTATAGAGGATTTCTTGGGTAGCCTGAGAAGGGAGTGCCGTTACATTATATTAGGGTCAATTTTTAGTTACATGACCGTTGGCCTAGAGTGTATGAGAAGTTTTAGTATGATCATATGATGAGTTAGTTTGGGGTTCCACAAGATGTTCCCTTAGGAGTGTGGGTATGGTTGAGGAGAGTACATGCATTAATGAGAGCATGAGCTCATGGTATGCCAATAAAGGCTGAGTTAGCACCATTACCTTTGGATGTATGAGATATGGATATAGACATTCCTAGTGTAGATGATTTTGGATGCACAGAGGCATTTACTACATGGTGGGCTAGGCATCAATGGCCTCCATTGTATCATATTGATGGAGTGGATGCTCTTATGTACGAATATCTTGAGCTGATCCAGATGATGGGAGGTAAGCGGTGATTGTATTTAAATTGTGCCTATGCTTGTGGTTTGGTTTGGTTTGAATATAAATACATACATACATACATACATACATACATACATACATATATATATATATATATATAATGTAGTGTTATATGTTTTTATGTGTGTAGGTGGGGTGGGAAGTGCACAAGATGAGGCACTTTCTAGGGTGGGGAGGGAGATGATGGGTTTTGGGAGACCATCATTGAGTCAACACTTTGAGATTTCACACAACATGTTCTTGATGATGCAGTGGAGAAGGGTTTGACAGAATGAGAAATGGTTACAACAAGGGTCTATGATCATTTGTTTGATAGAGATGCTATAGCTACAACTACATATGTTAGGGTAGCATGAGAGATAGATGAACTAAGAGATAAGTTAGATAGGTAGAGGATATCTCCACATGATTATGGCATGGTGAACATGAGGATTTTGGATGACTATATAGATCTTTAGTGGCACTATGCAGACTTATGTGAGGAACATGGTTGGCTATTGGAGAGAGATATTTAGTGTAAGAGGCATTTAGGAGCTTGAGGAGGTGTAGGGACATTGAGCATGGGACTGGATTATGGGATTAACACTAGAGGAGAGAGTGAGACTAAGAGTGAGGGCATGTTTCCCATCCATGAGTGATTGCATTTTGATATGATGTACATGTTTTGAAAATTATGTTATACATATATATATATATATATGGATATTGGTTTGATTTTGGGTTTCTATGTATTCATATTATGAATTCTAGAAGATACTTGTTATAGTGTTTGTAAGTGGTTGATTTAGATATAGTTGATTTGGTTTTGATTTTGAATTTACATATGCTTGGTAAAATATTACGTGGGATATGTGGTTTGATTATTTTGATATGTTTGGTACAATAGAATTTGGGATGTGATTTGATTGCTCATGATATGTTTGGATGTGATGTTTAGGTTTGATTTGTGATTATATGTAAGTAAAAATAAGTTGGTTTTATAATTTGTAAAATTGATTTGGTAGAGTCCATTGGTTTGGAATTATAAAAAGTGGGATATTGGTAAGGTCTGGATTCGGATAAGTTGGTTTTTCTAGGGATGTCTATTTGGAATCAATAATGTTAGTTGTTAGTAGAGGGGATGTAAGATAAGATTGTGTGTGTATTACCTCCCCTAGAATGGCTCAATAATACAAAGGTTAGTTATACCTTTGGCTCCATCATTTCCCTACTAAGTGAAGATTATGAACTAAAATTGCTATAATTGTACATAGTATTATTCTATGATGTATCACTATCTAAACCTTGTTGGCTAACTGAAGAAGTGACCATACTTCTTAGGATATGTAGGAATGTGCTATGTGTCTAATATTTTTTATTGTTCACTAACTATATTTTTATGTGGAGAGTCTAAAAAATGCAACTTTACTAGATGTGTAACTAAAATTGTGTGTTGTAAATAATTCAGAAGAGGGAGATATTCTCCTTTCTCAGTTTAGGGAGATTCAAGCCGATAATGATTTCCCTTTGGAGGAGTTTTAGGAGAACCAAAGAAAAAGGGGTGGAAAAAATATGAAAACTAAGGGAGTAGAAACTAGAAGCAGTAAAAAAGACCAGCAAACAAAGGTAAAACAACTTGTTCCTACTCGGGATAAATTTGGAAAAAGAGATGAACAACATCGTAAGGTGAAACCGGATATTGGCTCTCTTGACAAACCCAGAAGAAGACCCATAAGGAAATCTAGAGAGCTAGAAAGTATGTAGAATATTCTTGATGGCAGACAGGTAACTATTCTAGATTTTACCCCTAAAAATAGATATTAGAGCATTTCTCGGGATATTAGGGGGTCATTTGTTTAATGGGTTTTTGAGGTTATCCTTGTATAACCTATTTTTGTTGCTACTTTTTAGTAGGTTTAAGGTTGTTTTTCCTAGTGCTTGGTAATGCTTTATCTTTTTTGATCCTGTTATAGGGTTTCGGGGCCCCTTCAAAACTTGTTTTTACCTTAATCTAAAACTAAAATTGTGTGTTGTGGAGGAGACTTAACTATTCATAATTGTAGTGGATTGCTACGTGAAATAACACCCTATAGCCTCTGATGTGATGCATATGACTGAGTAATAAATAGGTATGGAACTAGAACATGTGATGGGGGTTTATCTAATATTAACCATAATGGATTTCTATGTGAGATAGGACCCTAAAAACTCAATTGTAGTGAATATGTCTCTAGAGTAGTATTTTATGATTTAGGTTCAACTAATCTTAACCATAACAATTTTTTATGTGAGATAGGACCTTGAAAACTTAGTTGTAATGAATAACTCTCTAGAATAGTACTTTATTGTTATGCCTATGACTGTGTTAGATATATATATATATATATATATATATATATATATATATATATATATATATATATATATATATATATATATGTATATATATATATATATGTATATATATATGTATATATATATATATGTATATATATATATATATATATATATGTATATATATATGTATATATATATATATATATATATATATATATGTATATATATATGTATATATATATATGTATATATATATATGTATATATATATATGTATATAGATATATATATATATGTATATATATATATATGTATATATATATATATATATGTATATATATATATATATATATGTATATATATATATATGTGTATATATATATGTGTGTGTATATATATATATACATATATATATATACATATATATATATGTATATGTATATATATATGTATATATATGTGTATATATATATATATATATGTATATATATATATATGTATATATATATGGAACTACACTATGTATTCCATGAACTACACTACTATATGTGGGTTATTCATGTTGTACTGGTTTTCAAACCTTCTAAATAGGTGGAATAGGAGATCTCCTTAGAGGCTTTATCCTATAAACTTCATTGTGATCATGATGAGTGACTGATGATTCCTATAAAGGAATTGTTTACCATTTTTTTGATGTAACAGGCCAAAAATCAGTCCGCTTCTTCCTCTACTATTTCAGGCCAATTCATTTATTTTTGTACAAGTCCAGGAAAATATATGGACTCAACAGGTTTTGAATATCTACGGACTTAGCAAGTGTAATCTTTTACAGATGAAGGACAAGTTCAGAGAGTGCAAGGTTTTGCAAAAGCTTTTTTGGACTCTTGTCTAAAGAAATTCACAAGGAAAGGGAGCTAAAATGATTCAAAAGACATTTTTCCTTAAGGTTGGAAGAGTGGTTCAATGACATAACCTTCCTAAGAGTTAGTACCTTTAAACTATTGAATTGGTTCAATTGGTTCAATTCAGGTTCAATCAATTGGTTCGTCGGCCTTAGTTCAATGTTTGGTTCAATGCACTAGTTTAGCACTTGGTTCAGTTCAATTGCCTTGGTTCAATCAGCTTAGTTCAATGCCATCAGTTCATCATCGGTTCATTGGTGGGTTCAAACACTTGGTTCATTGGATGGTTTAATGAGCTCGGTTCAAAGGGCTCGGCGTGCAGCATTGAACCGTTGAACTAGTTCAACGGATTGGTTTAATGTGTTGGTTCAATGTTTAGTTCAAGTGTGAATGGTTCAAAGGGGTTGGTTCAATGAAGGCTTAGCACATAGTGTTGAACCATTGAACAATTTTGGTTCAACGGCTCAGTTCAAAAGAGCATCCCATAGCCAAAGGTTCAAAAGCCCTTGCAGAGGGAAGTTTAAGGTCCAAAAGCCCTTGTGGAGGGTAGGGAGCACTTCAAAGAGGCCACGAGGAAACATTTTAGACCTTTCAAAATTTTGTAAAGATAAACTCCTATATTCCTTCAAAAATTTTATTTGAAGGATTTCCTTCAGATAAAAAGTTGGAAGGAGTTCAGGAGGAGGTTGCAGACCGAAGAACCCAAAGGATTAGCAAGCAATTAGGACAAATTCTCACAGACTTTTGTCTGCGAGAAAATTGTTTGTGAAAAAGCCCAAGGTATAAAAGCCACAGAAAGGGGCTAAAGGAAGAGCCCAACCAAGCAAGACAAAAGACCCATGGGAAAAAATCCATAGAAAGGACCCAACAATTTTTGCCAAGGACGGTGACATCCCAAAAACCATCAATTTTGAAGAGACAAACTAGTCGTTGGGTGATGGCCACGTGAATGTCAAAATTAACAAAGTGAAATAGCCATTTGTTTTGAATTGCCTGAGCACCAACCATGGAAAGAGCCCAAAGAATGTAGTGACCCACCAGAAGATCACCCTCGAGGGCTAAAGGGGTAGAAAAGACAAAGCAGGAAAAGGACAAAAGCCTAGAGAACAAAGAGAGAAATGCCAAGTGTAGGAACAGGCAGATAGCCCAAGTGGCGAAGGGAGGTGTCGATTCAAGAAGTTAGTCTAGAAGGTGATACAGTGCCCATGAATTGATTATTAGGAGGTGAAAATAGCTAGTAGTGTAACCCATTTTCTTCATTTTCCATTAATGAGCAGACAAACTATGTAATCACCTTGAAGAAGTGGTCTTACAAGAAGACAAATGGCATGGCTCATTGATGTTTTAAGTGGCTTACTCTTCCTAATGATGGGTGCAATTGGGTCATTTTTAAAAAGGGGTGCCAACAAGGCCTCCTTCCTTCCTCTATATATTGGAGACTTGTCATTTGAGAGATCATCTTCCACATTTGTAAGGCAAAGCCCTGGCAAAATTTTCACTTGAAATCAATAAACGCATTTTTACCTCTATGACGATTGAATATCTCTTTGTGTGTCTGAGTGTTAGTCTATGTTTAGTCATTACTTCTTAATACTTCCACAGGTTTAACACCAACACACCTAGTGTCTATAAGGTGTCATTTTGTAGGTAACAAGGAGAGCTACACTTAGAAGTGCAAAGATAGAAGAAGATACTATACAGTGTGCCTTTCTACACCACCTTTGGTGAGTCTCTATATTTTGTGTGTTCCATTAAGGCCTCCCTGTTAAGCTCCTATAACCTGGTCCTTTTGCCATTCTGAAGTGTACGTATGTGTTTGTCTGACTTCAAGTGTGAGTGTGAGAAGGTCAAATCATTTTAGTGCATCACCTCTCTTTAGAGTAGATTTGTTTTCCCGTAATCCTTCTCCCTTTTCACCTGCCATTATATACCTATATACCTACATTAGCACTAATTGAAACAACTCAGATGCATCAAAGGGAGCTAGCCCTTGCCTAGAGACACTCCCCTCTAGCTTCACCAGTCCCACAGGTGAGAGGGGAGTTTCCATTTTGACGTGTGGAAGGTAGTAGCTCAGCCTCCTGCCCCAGGTGCAATCCACTATGTCAATAGTTTTTGGCATGCCTGATGGGACCCAATTTTACACTCAATAAAGTTTCAGGATTGATGTTGATCTTGTTACAACAAATCAACTATTTTTAGCATCTGGCAACTCCACTGGTAAGAATTTCATTTCCTAATCAAAGACTAGTCTGACTTCCTATGCCTAAAGTCACCACACGGTCTACTTCTAAGGGTGTCCCTTTCGAATTTGTTAAATTTCCTTTGAACTCAGTAAGAAGATTGAGGTTTGAAAGGACCCATCCTTATTCAGTGAATCACCTTCCCAAACCTATTGTAAGTAATACATACGCAATAGAGCCCCAGTTACATCCCATCCCAGTTATGGCATTGCCAATTATCACTTTTCATGGTCAGAGTCCCTTGAATCTCCCACATTATGACCCAATTCTAGGAACAGCCCTAAAAAATGTGCCTTCCTTTGATGGAGGGGCCCATTACAGTCATTGAGCACATTAGAAATATTGCTAAATGTCATAGAGGAAAATATCGCAATTAGATTGATGGCATTGTCTCTCAAGGGCAAAGCTCTCGACTGATACAAGACTTTGGCTATAAATTCAATACATTCTTGGAATGAATTAGGTACTCACTTGATGGACCGTTTTGGGGAAAAAAATGACCACCTCTCACTTGTTGAGTAGCTGACTACCATGAAAAGAGCCCCACATGAATACATGCAAGATTTCAACACTCAATTTCAGAAGACATGGGATAGAATCCCCATTCTGGTAAGAATGACTACTAGCTATGCTTTCTTGTATTCCTTAAGATCACTAAATAGTGATATCACTGTCATGATATAATCCATGGGGGGACATGTGCTGCCTACTGCCCATGACATAGCTATAGTAGCTGAAAATTGCTTAGTGTAGGTTGGGAAAATAGCTCCTAAACCCCATATGCCACTTTTCCTTGAGATGTTGCCTCTAATTCAAACTATTGCTCCCACATTAGCTCCTCTGCCTAGCATAGAGAAACTAGCTGCTGCTTCATCCATTGAACTTCATGAAGTTAAGAGTCTATTGCAAAGTATGTCAAATGAACTTGTGGCTCTTAAAAGGCAGCAAGCTCAAAGCAATAGACCAAACCAAGGATACGAGTAGTATGGCCAAGCTCTTAGACCCCCTTTCCAAAAGTACAATCAAGGATAGGGTCAACTTACTCAGACTAGACCTGTTCAAGGATATAACCCAAGTGCTCCTTCATCATCTAAGGTCATGGTGCCCATTCAAAACAATCTGGTGTAGGAACAACCAGGTTGTTCAACCATGGGATATGGTCAAGAGCAAGCTATTTATACAAATGAGATGATGGATTATTACCCAAATGTGCAAGAAAATCAGGTAGCTACCCATTCCCAAGTCTTTGATGCTTTGATGCAAGCCAACATGAGTAGCAGTTAGGCCCAGCTTGATTCTACCCTCATGAACCATCTGGAAGGAGAATTCTTTTCAGTCAATTATGCAGGCACTACAGATAATCAGGCTGACTGCGTTGCAGCCAACACAAGATTTAAAATAAAGGCAATGGAAGAAACATAGGTTGCTACCCAAGCATCAGCAACACTTTCTTCATCACACGCAAATCAAAATGTCCCAAGTTTTAAACCGTTAGTTGTACCTCCAGCTCCTCAACCTGCCCATCAGGTTGTACATAATTTGAAAGAAATTTTGAAGGAAGGCAACCCTCAAGTCAACATGGTTGACCAAATGAAGAATTTGCACATGAACATCTCCTTATGGGATTTGTTATCCATACCATGGTAGAAAGACATGCTGTAAAAGAAATTTCATGAACTAGATGAATGAGTTATCCCAGTAAAGGCTGATAATGTTTTGATGATGAATGGATAGCTTTCCACTTTAGGTCAAACCCAGAAGGAAGAGAAGATCTCTCCTTTTTATGTGTCCCTACTCATAAGATATTTCTTGGTGCATAATTGCATCATTGACAGTGGAGTAAGCACCTTGGTGATGCCCAAATGCATAGCCAACAAGTTGGGCTTGAAATATGAAGAAATAACCAAAGGGATTCTGTAGTTAGATGGAACCCCATCAAGGACAATTGGGGTGGCAAGAGGTTTGAGCTTGACACTGCATGCTTGCCTGACTTTCTTAGTTATTCATGATGTGGTAGTAGTAGATGTCCCTCCCTACTTTTCCATCTACTTATCTTGGGATTTTATAGCCAAGATTGGTAGCTACTTAGTAGCAAATTGGTCTTATCTAGTTTTTAGAACCAAGTATGGGACTAAATTCAAGATTGAATCTGAGCCACTCCACAAAAATCATCTAGAACCTTACTCACTAAAGGTAGCAAATGTCAGCTATGCCATCATTGACCAGGAAGAGTTCCAAATATACAAATCTCCATCCTCTCCCCTTGAAAGAGTTGTAAACCTATTCTTAGATGAATGAGGAAGTGATAATTTCAATCAAGATACCTACAAATTCATAGAGGAGGTAGGCCTTGGAATTTATTACATGCATGAAGAGTGTACTTTTGTACCAAATCTGATGAAGGCCAATTATGAGAGCTCAGGTCTATGGCAGCTATTCTTTGATGGTTTGAAGAGTAAGTTGGGAGCTGGTGGTGGAGCGGTGCTGGTCTCTCCTTCAAAAGAGAGGTATTTTTTAGCTTTCCATTTCCATTTTTCATGCACATGCAATGTTGTAGAATATGAATCCCTCATCCACAGCTTGGAGTGGGTGAGGAAAAGAGGAGTCGAAGAGCTACAAGTGTTTGGTGACAATGCACTGATTATCAACCAAGTAAAAGGCCATAATTTGATGAAAAACTCTCTACTAAAGTCCTACAAACATATGGTATGGGACTTAGTGGAAAATTTCTCCACTTTTAATATCACCTCCTTTCCTAAATAATAGAACAAGCAAGTAGATAGGCTGGTAGCAGTTGGTGCCCAATTTGATATTGCTAAGGAAGTAGGCTAAGACCATAGCTCACGTCACTTGAAAATAGTGATCCAACCTTCTGTACCTGACAACATTACTAACTAGCAAGTTTTCAATAGTGATCGGCAAATAGCACTTTTCCTACAAGAAGAAGTGGAATTCACTACAAAAAACTAGGCAAAGCTACAACATCAATATGGCAGCCAAATTATTTAGCTAAAGAAAAATAAGCTCCCCAAAGGTCTGGTCACTCTAGAGAATATCTTCAATGGAGATGACCAAATGAGAAGTGATAAGGTGTGCATTACAACAAAGGAGGAGCACCATGAGAAGGTGGAAATTTTCAAAGACAAGTTGCTTACACTTGGAAAAGTGTGCATAGACCAGGAAAGGTAGGCCTTCATCTTGTTGTGCCAAGAGTTTGTCGATATCTTTTCTTGGGAGTATAATAATTTGAAGGGTTTTGACCCAAGCTTAGCCCAACATAACATTAAGCTAGAAGAAGGTGCCAAGCCAATCAAGTAGAAGCAAAGGCCTGTCAATCCAATGATAGAGCCTCTCATGTGTAAGGAGCTCACCAAATTGATTGAGTCTAAAATAATATTTCCAATCAAACACTCTTCTTGGCTGGAAAATCTTGTTCATGTTCAAAAAAAGAATGGAGAGATCAGACTGTGCATCAATTTTAAAGACCTCAATAGAGTCTCTTTAAAAGACCATTATCCTCTCCCAAGCATGGAGTAGATCCTTTATATGGTGACAAATAGTGAGCGTTTCTCCATCCTGGATGGATATTCAGGATACAACCAGATTTTGGTGCAAGACTGTGACCGACACAGAATATCCTTCACAACCAAGTGGGGAACGTTTGCTTACAGGAAGATGCCTTTCGGACTATCTAATACTGGTGCCACTTTCTAATGAGCTATAGACATGGCCTTTCAAGGCCTGATTAACAAGACTGTGCTGGTATATCTTGATGATGTGACAATTTTCTCTAAAGAAGTGAGCCAACACATGAAACACTTCAGGCAAATATTTGAGAGGTGTAGAGAGTTTGGTATCTCTCTCAATCCTAAGAAATGTGTGTTCACTATCCACGAGGGAAGGATCCTTGGTCACATTGTTTCTTTGGAAGGTCTGGCTATTGATCCAGAAAGAGTTCACTCCATCCTGGAGCTGTCCTTACCCAAGCACAAGAAAGGCCTACAAAGCTTCTTTTGTGAGATAAATTTCATACAGAGATTTATCCCAAATTTTGTAGAGATGGTCAAGCCATTGACCTCTATGCTAAGGAAGGGTGAGGAGTTCTCATGGACAGTATAGAGAAAATATAGTTTTGAAGAAATCAAGTAGCCCATTGCTTGGGATCCTACTTTGATCAGCCCCGACTTCACCAAAGATTTCAACCTCTACACCTTCGGCAATGAAGAGGTAATCTTAGCCATGCTTACCCAAGCAAGTGATGATAACCTTGAGTAGCCAATTGCTTTTTCTAGCCAAGGCCTAGAGGGTTTTGAAGTCAGATACACATATGTGGAAAAGTAAGTCTTGGCAGTCATATGGAGTCTGAAGAAATTCAAACACATGATGTCCAATAGTAGAATCCACCTCATGGTTCCACATCTCAGCATCAAGGATTTCTTGATCAACCGAGACCTAAATGAGAAGAGAGCACGGTGGATCACTAAGGTGATGGAGTACAATGTAAATATCAAGATCACCAAATTGGTAAGAGGGAGAGGCCTATGTGAATACCTCAGTGTAGACTTTAAGTAGTAAAATGTAATATCCCCAATTTCCCCTCAAATCTAAAACTGGATATTTTCCTGGCTATCTCTCTGTATTTTGCTTTTTAGATATTTTGCATGAGTAAAGATGCGATTTTACAAGATAAATTCAAATAAACAAATAAACCACAGTAAATCTCTTAACTGGCAAATTAGTGCTCTTATTATTCTCCAGAATGATTACAATAATGAATCTCTGGCACGCATATAAAAGAATACAAATAACATCTCAAAACCTAATCTTTTGCAAATCTGAAATGGCTCTAATACAAAAGATCTTTATCTGTGCAATATCTGAATCAATAACCTGAATAAAAAACTTAATAAAATAAATCCCTGTAATACCTGTGATAACTTCTGTGTGAAGTTATCTCTCAAACCTGTAAACCTCTATGATAACTTTTGTATGAAGTTATCTCTCAATTTGGCAATAGATCGGCTGATCTTTCACAACCTCTGAATCGCACACAATGAAGAGTTGATGTTATTCAATGCAAATGGAATCCTAGAACCCTTGGCTCAGTCTTCACAGAAGAATTCTTAGCAAAACTCAATATCAATAATCAATCATGAATACAAACTCTCCCCCATGAGAAACCCTTATACCCTCCAAAGGTGTGCTTGCTAAAATTAGATTTCCTCAAATTAGAACTTGGGGTTCTTAAATTAGAATTTCTCAAATTAGAACTTGGGCTTCTTAAATTAGAATTAGGGTCTTAAAATTAGACCAATTCTTAAATTAGAATTAGGGTCTTAAAATTAGACCAAATAATTAATAATTAATTAAAATTAGACCAAATAATTAATAATTAATAATTAATTAAAATTAGACCAAATAATTAATAATTAATAATTAATTAATATCTAATTTTAAAATTAGACCAAATAATTAATTAATTAATAATTAATTAATATCTAATTTAAAATTAGACCAAATAATTAATATTTGATTAAATCAATCAAATATTAATATCTCCCTCAATACATGTCAGATCCTCGAACCATTTGAAGCTGGTGAACCAGGGAGTGATTCCGCACATGATCATGCCATAATAGGGATGGTCCACTGAGTGCCAAATATCCCTAAATAATAGGAGTTCAGGCAAACATGTTTGAAAGAGCCTGAATAAAAGCCAACTGTAGGAATTCTGCTAATCGAAGCCACACCAAGCTCCATCAAGACCCTCTATCCATCCTCTCAGCCTACGAGGGTCACATAATAGGCTAATCATCAAGTTTGTCAATGTCCATGAAAAAGGGGACATGACAATCCACCCCTCCAGAAATTGCTTGTCCCCAAGCAATCTCGAAACAATGAACCACTCGATCCACCTAGATCCCAAATGTAGTTATGTTCTGCACTACTGTGAATCAATGCAAGTACCTACAACACCAATAGAAGTAGAACAAAGAGGAACCCATAATCAAATCGGTGAATGCAACTCAACCAACCTCTAAGATCACAAATATCATATACACCTTCCACCATGCTATGCGGAAGGCACGCTCCAACTCTGCAACAACTCCTGAATGGAACTATGCCAAGTATGGAGAATCCACACACTGTACCTCTACTGTGGTCAGCATATCTGATCAACTCCTGCTCTAAGTCATGCACTGACAAACTGTCAATCCCATCTACAAAAGATGGTGCCAATCCATCCCATAACTGATACCTCTGTAAAGGTGGCACAGCCAACTGTACCACACCGTCATCTATATGAGAAGAATCAATCTGAAGACTCGACTCCGCTGGTATGCCAAACTCATTAGGACCAAGAACTCCCAAATCTTGAACATGTGTGTCAGTACCAACAACATGTTTCTCAGCTACAACTGTAGGAATATACTCACAATCAACACTCAATGTACTAACCTCTGAGTATGCCTCCACACTCTGAATGCTAGCATCGGACTCATCCTCATCTAACTCTGAAGAAGCTGCTGCTAAAACTATCTCATCATCACAATCTCTAGCTCCCTCGTCCTCTGCAGCTAACTGAGAGTCCAAATCCTCATGACTAAGCTCGACCACATGTCTCTCAGAATCCGAGTGAGCCACCTTCATTGCCTCCATGCCCTCCTTGATCTGCTATAAGTCGTCACAAGAAGAACCTGCTGTAACTCTTTTCTATCTCCTTATGTTTTGAAGATGTTGTCTCGCATTGGTAGCCACCAATCTAGCCTCCTTGGCCTTTTGTGACCACATATCACATAACTTTTGGGTCCTTTCCATATCCATCCAAGTTTGATGTTCTTGATGTGAAGATGAAGGAGTAATATGATCATGCAAAGAATCCATACTCTTATTATCCATATCATTAGCATGCTCTATGCTGGTCTCCAATGTAGAGGTCTCAAGTGGAACTTCTTGCAAAGCTGATATAGACAAATCATTCCCCATGGCTGCCCTCATATCCTCTTGAGTCAAATCAACA
Organism: Torreya grandis; assembly: GCA_037957365.1. Lineage (NCBI taxonomy): Eukaryota > Viridiplantae > Streptophyta > Pinopsida > Cupressales > Taxaceae > Torreya > Torreya grandis. The sequence goes on from JARHVA010006168.1 coordinate 53,009, forward strand.
TGTCTAACAACTGGTGTAGGGCTGCCCTCAACCCCTGTAGAGACCTCTTGTTTCTCCTTCTTTCTGTTTTGTGATGTGGACCTTTTACGAGTGGATGCCATATACTGTACTAATTTGTCTTCAAATGTAGGATCTAAAAGAATTTCATTCATCCTCCTCTAGGTTTCAACCAACTGGTTCAAACTTTGTTTCAGCTTCTTCATATCCTTGTCCCACTATTTCTAAGTACTTGAAGTCATCATGGATACTTCGCTGATTCAATCTACCCAAACTACCCAACAAGATGGCAAGACATTAGCTCTAATACCACTGTAATATCCCCAATTTCCCCTCAAATCTAAAACTAGATATTTTCCTGACTATCTCTCTGTATTTTACTTTTTAGATATTTTACATGAGTAAAGATGCGATTTTGCAAGATAAATTCAAATAAACAAAAAAACCACAATAAATATCTTAACTGGAAAATTAGTGCTCTTATTATTCTTCAGAATGATTACAATAATGAATCTCTGGCACGCATATAAAAGAATACAAATAACGTCTCAAAACCTGATCTTTTGCAAATCTAGAATGGCTCTAATACAAAAGATCTTTATCTGTGCAATATCTGAATCAATAACATGAATCAAAAACTTAATAAAATAAATCCCTGTAATACCTGTGATAACTTCTGTGTGAAGTTATCTCTCAAACCTGTAAACCTCTGTGATAACTTTTGTATGAAGTTATCTCTCAATTTGGCGATAGATCAGCTGATCTTTCACAACCTCTGAATCACACACAATGAAGAGTTGACGTTCTTCAATGCAAATGGAATCCTGGAACCCTTGGCTCAGTCTTCATAGAAGAATTCTTATCAAAACTCAATATCCATAATCAATCATGAATACAAACTCTCCCCCATGAGAAACCCTTATACCCTCCAAAGGTGTGCCTGCTAAAATTAGATTTCCTCAAATTAGAACTTGGGGTTCTTAAATTAGAATTTATCAAATTAGAACTTGGGCTTCTTAAATTAGAATTAGGGTCTTAAAATTAGACCAAATAATTAATAATTAATAATTAATTATAATTAGACCAAATAATTAATAATTAATTAATATCTAATTTTAAAATTAGATCAAATAATTAATTAATTAATAATTAATTAATATCTAATTTAAAATTAGACCAAATAATTAATATTTGATTAAATCAATCAAATATTAATATCTCCCTCAATACATGTCGGATCCTCAAACCGTTTGAAGCTAGTGAACCAGGGAGTGATTCCGCACATGATCATGCCATAACAGGGATGGTCCGCTGAGTGCCAAATATCCCTAAATAATAGGAGTTCAGGCAAACATGTCTAAAAGAGCCTGAATGAATGCCAACTTTAGGAATTCTGCTAATCCCGAAGCCACGCCAAGCTCCATCAAGACCCTGTTATCCATCCTCTCAGCCTACGAGGGTCACATAATAGGCTAATCATTAAGTCTGTCAATGTCCACGAAAAAGGGGACATGACATAAAAGGAGGATAGTCTGCTAATCCTTGATGTCTACAATAGAAGAACCAGCTATTATGAAGGATTGGACATCAGATGTGAGGCATTTCCTTCTCACTAGTGAATGTCTGCACTCACTTGACAGGACCAAGAGAAGGTATTTTAGACTCCAGTGTCTCCCCTATGCGAAGATTGATGGAGTGTTGTTCAAGAAAGATCTCTGAGGAGTCTTTTTGAGATTCTTGGACTTGAGTCAGGATGATAGGGTGTTGTCTAAGTTCCATGATGGACCAACTGGTGGTCATTTTTCTCTTAGGGCTACTGTAGCAAGAATAATGAGAGATGGCTATTTCTGGCCTACTCTTTTTAGGGGCACCCATGCTTGGGTAAGAAAGTGCCAAAAGTGTGCACTTTTTAATGGGAAGCAATGGTTGGTTGCCATGCCTTTATAGCCTATTGAATTGGAGCAACCATTTATGTAATGGGGCTTGGAATTCATAGGGATGATAAATCATCCCTCCAATACTGGACACAAGTGGGTCCTGACTGCCACTAATTATTTCACAAGATGGGTAGAGGTAGTTTCTTTGAAGGAGGCCAATGAAAGCACGGTCTTGGACTTTTATGAGGATCTAGTGGCAAGGTTCAGGGTTCTAGCAACCATAATCTTAGATAATGTGTTAGCTTTTCTAGGAACCAAGACAAGTGAATGGGCATTGAGATATGGTATATATCTTAGCACTTCATCCAATTACTACTTGTAGGGGAATGGACTGACTGAGTCTATTTATAAGAACCTGCTCAGGATCATCAAGCAACCATGGAAGAAAATTAGAGGACTTGGCATGCCAAGTTGAAAATAGCCCTATGGGTAGATAGAATCACCCCAAAGTGGGCAATTGGCAACTCGCCATACATGCTCATCTATGGAAGGGAAGCTAGGCTCCCCATTTCACTCGAGTTGCCATCTTTGGATCTCGCTCACTAGCTATAATTAGAAGAAGGAAATAGCATGGAGGTTAGGCTATGCGAGCTGATGGAACTCCAAGAGGCAAGGGATTAGGCTATGGCTTCTATGACTAGCTGCCATAGCAAGTGAAGATACACTTTGACAAGAAATCTTCATCAAAAGGTTTCTCTAAAGGAGTCATTGTCTTGAAATGGGATGAAGACTGAGCTAATCCTAGAAAACATGCAAAATTTGACACCCTATGGAGTGGCCCATACATAATCACTCAGTGTAAGCAGCATAATGCATTCCAACTCTCCAAGTTGGATGGCGAAGAATTGCATATCCCAGTTAATGGGATACATCTTAAGCATTACCACTGAGCCCCTTCTCCATCATGTATATATTTTCCCTTGCTTTTTCTCCTATTTTCCCTAAGTGCCTTCTGCACATATTAGTAGTTTTCTCAGCTTTGTGTGTGTTTTTGTTTCCTTTTGAGGTAAATCTTTGTGATTGGTTCTAGATTTATTAGAGCTATTTCTGATTTTTTAAGTCACAATCTGACTCTAAGCCCAATGGATTTTGAGGCAACTAGCTTTTAAGTATGTCAGGCATGCTTCCCTTTGGAGTCACCAATTCGTTGACCATTTTTTGGTGTAACAGGCCAAAAATTGATCCCATTCTTCCTCTATTGTTTCAGGCCAATTCATTTATTTTTGCACAAGTCTAGGAAAATCTATGGACTCAGCAGGTTTTGCATATCTATAGAGTCAGCAGGTGTAATCTTTGACAAATGAAGGACCAGTTTAGAGAGTGCAAGGTTTTGCAAAAGCTTTTTAGACTCTTGTCTAAATAAATTTACAAGGAAAGGGAGCTAAAATGATTCAAAAGACATTTTTCCTTAAGGTTGGAAGAGTGGTTCAATGACATAACCTTCCTAAGAGTTAGTGCCTTTAAACCATTGAACTGGTTCAATTGGTTCAGTTTGGGTTCAATCGATAGGTTTAATCAATTAGTTCATTGGCCTTGGTTTAACATTCAGTTTAACGCACTAGTTCAGTGCTTGGTTCAATCAAGTTGGTTCAGTTTAATTGCCTTGGTTGAATCGACTTAGTTCAACGCCATCGGTTCATCAGTGGTTCATTGGTGGGTTCAAACACTTGGTTCATTAGACATTTCAACAAGCTTAGTTCAAAGGGCTCAGCACATAGCATTAAATCATTGAACCAGTTCAATAGATTGGTTCAATGTGTTGGTTCAATGCATTGGTTCAATGTTTGGTTCAAGCATGAATAGTTCAAAGGGGTTGGTTCAATGAAGGCTCCACGTGCAGTGTTGAACCGTTGAACCATTGAACCAATTTTGGTTCAATGGCTTAGTTCAAAGGAGTGTCCCATAGTCGAAGGTCCAAATTCCCTTGCAGAGGGTAGTTCAAGGTCCAAAAGCCTTTGTGGAGGGTAGGGAGTGCTTCAAAGAGGCCACGAGGAAACATTTTAGACCTTTCATAATTTTGTAAATACAAAGTCCCAAATTCCTTTGGACTTTTTGTCTGAAGGATTTCCTTCAGACAAAAAGTCTAAAGGAGTTTAGGAGGAGGTTGCAGATCGAAGAACCTGAAGGATTGGTCGGTGATCGAGACAAATTCTCATGGACTCTTGTCCATGGGAAAATTATCCATGGAAAATCTCGAGGCATAAAAGCCATAGAAAGGGGCCGAAGGAAGAGCTCGACCAAGCAAGACAAAAGAATCATGGGAAAAAAATGCAAAAAGGTCCTGACAATTTTTGCTAAGGATGGTGATGTCCCAAAAATTGTCAATTTTGAAGAGATGAACTAGCCATTGGGTGACAGCCACATGAACGTCAAAATTAACATAGTGAAAAAGCCATTTATTTTGAACTACCTAAGCGCCAACCATGGAAAGAGCCCAAGGAATGCAATGACCTGCCAGAAGATCACCCTCGAGGGCTGAAGGGGCAGAAAAGACAAAGCAGGAAAAGGACAAAAGCCTAGAGAATAAAGAGAGAAATGCTAAGTATAGGAACAGGCAGATAGCCCAAGTGGTGAAGGGAGGCACTGATTCAAGAAGTTACTCCAATAGGTGATACAATGCCTATGAATTGATTACTAAGAGGCATAAATAGCTAGCAGTGTAACCCATTTTATTCATTTTGCATTAATGAGCAAACAAACTATGTAATCACCTTGAAGAAGCAGTCTTACAAGCAGACAAATGGTGTAGCTCATTGATGTTTTGAGAAGCTTGCTCTTCCCAATGATAGGGGTGCAATTGGGTAATTTGTAAAAAGGGGCACCAAAAAGGCCTCCTTCGTTCTCTATATATTGGATACTTGTCATTTGAGAGATCATCTTCCACATTTTTAAGGTGAAGCCCTGGCAAATTTTTCACCTGAAATCAATAAACGCATTTTTACCTCTATGCTGGTTGAATATCTCTTTGTGTGTCTGAGTGTCATTCTATTTTTAGTCATTGCTTCTTAATGCTTCCATAGGTTTAACATCAACACACATGGTGTCTATAAGGTGTCATTTTGCAAGTAACAAGGAGAGTTGTACTTAGAATTGTAGAGATAGAAGAAGCTACTATACAGTGTGCCTTTCTATAGCACCTTTAGTGAGTCTCTATTTTCTGTGTTCCATTAAGGCTTCCCTATTAAGCTCCTGTAACCTAGTCCTTCTACCATTCTAAAGTGTACATATGTGTTTGTCTGACTTCAAGTGTGAGTGTAAGAAGGTCGAATCATTTTGGTGCATCACCTCTCTTTAGAGTATATTTGTTTTCCTGTAATCCTTCTCCCTTTTTACCCCCCCCCCCATTATATACCTATATACCTGCATTAGCACCTATTGAAACAACTCAAATGCATCAAAGGGAGCTAGCCCTTACCTAGAGACTCTCCCCTCCAGCTTTGTTAGTCCCACAGGTGAGAGGGGAGTTTCCATTTTAACGTGTGGAAGGCAGGAGCTCAACCTCCTACCCCAGGTGTAATCCACTGCATCAACATGATTGTCTTGGGATGACTCAGTCATGGAGGAATGAGGTAGAGGGTTCCATAATAGAGGATATCTCTATGCCTCCTATGTGAATGCTATGATACCATTATCAACACATCTAGTAATGTAATTTTTGAGTCCAAAATAGTCATTATCTCTGTGTCCATGGATATAATGATAGTTATAAAAGGGTTGATATGGCTGTCTATGTAAGAGACGTGGATCTCATTGATGAGTAGAAGGTAATGTGACTAAAATTTTATCTAAGAGTGATAATAATATGATAGATGGGCTATCCTAATCTGAATCAAATTTTAATGGTGCATTGATTTTGTTATCTATAGCACATATTGTTGGTTGTACTCTAAAGATTGGCTCTCTATTCTAAACTAGTTACTTTTTTGGTTGTGGTCTCCTATCTTATTTAGGACATGGTGGATGCTATGTGATAGAAGCCATAGACACTATTGTGAAATCTAGAGTAATCCAATCAACTGAATCTACATCAATCAATCCCAATTTATTTTCCAAATTTATAACTGTATAGCATAAGTACCTAAAAGAATATTCTATTTGATATAGTAGATACTCGAGGAGAGGTTGACAAAGTCCCTTAATAAAGATATGTTGAATCTATAGATCTATTGGTTTGTATATCAATCTTAGCATGTGATTCTTGAATCATAAGATATAATCACTAAATGGCTTTGAAGTATTCTGATGTGAAGCTGCAAGTTTCTCATATGTAACACAAGGGCCCATGTTTGTTATGTAATGTCTAAGAAATGACTCCTCTAAGTCATCATATATATGCAAGGACCCAATGAGGAATAGATGAAAGAACCAATTCTATGCTTCCCCCACTAATGTCTACTAGAATAACTTGAGTAGAATCAAAGGACTGAAATGATATGGCAAAACCTTTTGAAAGGATTGAAGGTGTACAAATAGTTCTCCAGTTCCATCAAAGTGAGGCAATGATGGTATCTAGAAATGCTTAGGAAATGAAGCTTTTATGAATGTTTTCAAAGTTAGGTTACCATATAGATCATTGGTATCCATGTAAGATTTATAAGCCTTGTTTTCCAAGGTAAGGATATGTACTTGGTGTTGTAATTCACCAACTCATGCATCAAAGAGATGATCTCCTACGATGGTACATTAGTATCTTGAAGTGGTTCATTTAGTCATTGAATTTGATTATTAATTTTAACCATGGGGATGCTACATTTTATAATTAGATCATAAATAAGGGGTGTGCTCACTTGAACCTTGGGAGTAATGGTAACTTGGACCTTATTGAAGGGATGTGGGCTACCATTCTCTTTAGGTGAAGAGTGAGAACTGGGTTCTACTATAGTGAGGGGTGGCTTGGGAAACTCATTGGTATCTTTGTGTTTTAGTGAATCACATGACAATTCAGTAGAGGATGTGATATTATTATTATTATTATTATTATTATTATTATTATTATTATTATTATTATTATTATTATTATTATTATTATTATTATTATTATTATTATTATTATTATCATCATCATCGTCATCATCATCATCATCATCATCATCATCATCATCATGTGCATTATTTGAAATATAATTATGAACAAAAGTAGGAGAAATATTTTGACATGCATTAAATTTGAGAGTGAGAAAAGAGGTAGAAGCATGAGATGCATTTTATTCTTTGTTATATGCATAATACTCATCATTATTCCAGGCATTATCACAATCTAAATTTTGTTCATTTGAAATATTATAATTTGAAGTTTTATTTTCATATTCACTTTAATTCTCATATTCATTTGCATGTTAACTATGATACTCATTATCACTTCCATCATTTCTAGGGAGAGGTGCAAGAGAAGAATTTAATTCCTTTCTAATATGCAATAAGTTATCATTGGGATTTAGAATATCATGTGTATCAATGCTATCCATGGATGGAGTGTATGCATTTTCTTTATTTGTAGTATGAGAAGTAAGAGTAAGAGAGTTATCATTTGAACATTCTTTGGATAAAGTAGAGTTGAGATCATAAGATGCATCATTTGAACTATGCTTTGGTAATTTGATTTTATTGCATTTATATTGTTTTATTTTGAACATAGCAATAACAAGAGAGAGAGAGAGAGAGAGAGAGAGAGAGAGAGAGAGAGAGAGAGAGAGAGAGAGAGAGAGAGAGAGAGAGAGAGAGAGAGAGAGAGAGAGAGAGAGAGAGAGATTAGGTTCACATGGAAGAAAATTATCAGCTATTAGAGGTTCATTTGGAAGTGCATGACTAGTTTGTTTATTTTATGCATTGTGCATAGGAGAATGAGGTGAGAAGTATTTTTCCCAATTATCAAAAGTATATTATTTAGAAGAAGGGATGAAAGAAATAGGTTTGAGAGGAGAAGATGCATCTACTTTTTCTTCACTATCACATTCATATGCATGATAATATTCCTCATTGCAATAATAGTAATTATCTTCATTGTAAATAAAATCATTTTCCACATTTTTATACAATGTGCAATTTTTCAAATTTATCCACTCATTATCATAATTATGCAAAAAATTAATTAATATATCTATGGGATGAGAGGGAAGAAGTGCCTTAGTGGCCATTTTATTTCTTTCACCACAAATAATATTAAGAAAATAAATGCAATTAAAACTACTAATATGGAAATTTTGAAAATACTTGTGACTATCTAAATAATTTACATAAATTTTGAAATAAATTTCTAAACTATGTAAGGGAGGGAAACTTGGGGTTTGAGGACCTAGTTTAGGAATCTAGGGATTTTGGGCTAGAATTTTATAATTTTTGAAATTAGGGCTATAATTTACATTCTAAAATTAATTTAAACAAGATAATTGCACAAAAATTGATACAAAAATCAGAAATGAGAAATTGAATTTTTACACAAAATAACTACTAATTTAGAAGTTTTGAAAATATTTTTGGCACACTAAAAAATTTTCAAAAATTTGGAAATTAATTTCTAAAATTTTTAAAGGAGGGAAACTTGGGGTTTGAGGACCTAGTTTGGAAATCTAGGGGTTTGAGCTAATGTTTTAGAATTTTTGAAAATTATGGCTATAATTTAAAATCTAAAATTAATTTGAACAAGATAATTGCAAAAAAATTTATACAAAAAATAGAAATTTATAAAGTAATTTTTTTTACAAAATATGAAGGAAAAACCCTAAGGGTACCTAGGGTTTTAGATTTATTTGAAGTAAGTCAGGTTCACTAAATTTTATATTATTTTTGGGAAATTTAGTGTTTAAATCATAAATAATAAAATTCTAGATGATAGGAAAAATCTACTTTGATAGGAAAAATATAGATTTTAACTGATAATTATACAAGAGAAATAGAAATTAAATTATTTGGATTCATACTAAAATGGAAGATTTTGGGGTTAGAAATGGAAGGGCAAGATTGAGGCACTATCAGGAATCTGAATTTAGCTTCTAATTTTTGATTGGATAGGGGCACCAAAAACATGACACCCTGGTGTCTGGCGCTATAGTCATTTTGACACTATTATTCTAAGGATCTAAGATTTCTAGGCTTTGTTCACCTGGTCAATATGAGCCTGTGTACTAAATTTCAAGGGTTGGAAGTCATTGAAGCTTGTTGTAGATCCATTCTAATATTTGATACATGTATCTATCTACACACATGCAAACAATGAATACATCAAAAGTAAAAGGGGAAAAAATAGGTTAGGGGAAGAATGATCACACAATCAAGAGCCCTTGTTATTTTGATTATTGCCTACATTAACCCTCAATCTAGGGTCTCAAGATGTAGTTTTCCCTTAGGGAACATTAACAATCAATGTGCATGATAAGTGAAAGAAATGAATTTTGCCTAGGTTCCTCCTTGATCAAGCATGCAAGTCTATATGTGATGCAGAATACTGATCTATACTATTGAATAATTTTTATTATGTCTAACATGCCAAAGTCATAAGTTCCAAATATAAAATTCCTTTATGATGTAATTTATATAAGAGAGTCATTATTTTGAATTTGGGAGCTTTTATTCATATTTGTTCGACATTAGAAGACTTAAAGATGAAGCTAAGAAAAGGGTTAGGAATCATGAAGCATGAAAAATCAACCATTGGAGCCTAATTTACTTTTGGAAAATAATGTTAGAACTTGGACACCTTAGGCTTCAATGTTGTAGTCCTATTTTTGGTGCTATTATCTGGAGGATCTTGGACTTGGGGGGATAGAATAAACATGGAAAAGGCAACCTAGGTTAGTAAGGATTAAGCTTGGAAGGTTATGAATGAATGGGAATGGTCAAAAAGGTCTCTAGGGTATGAAATAAGACCAAGGTAAAGTAGAAAAAAATACATGGCTAGATGCGAATAAGACTCATATTCTCCAATTAGAGTCTCATGTGAAATGAATGTGAAAAGACATGATACGTGTGGTTACTTGAGCAATTTAGGGTGTATATAATTAGTGAGGGTTGTATATTTTGACTTGTCAACCGAACTGATGAACCTCTATGTAGACACATTTATATGGTAATTTTTAGGCTAAAACAACCTTTGTTTGGTCTTAGTCAAGCCCTAGGAGTGAAATTTTTATTTAATCAAAGGCATCCCTTAATAAAATTTAGTGGTCTTAAAAAAAAGATAAAACTTACATTGTACATCGTAGGAAAACCATGTGGAATAGAGATGAACCATAATCTCCTTCTCGTGTAAGGATGAGTCCTCTAAGAAAGCTTAGGAGGATTTTATCTAACTCAAGATGGATGAGATGAAACAATGAGGTTTATCTCATGACCAAATCTCTTAGAACATGCCAAAAGTTGGTCATTGAAGGCTGTATATTTTGACTCATCAACCCAATTGATGAACCAACTATGTGGTTATTCAAGATAGATATTTTTAGGTTAGAACAACCTTTGTTTGGTCTTGATCAAGCCCTATGATCAAAAGTTTGAGTTGATTAGAGGCATCCCTTAAGAGAATTGAGTGGTCCCCAAATGTGAAAAATGAACAAACTTCCATCACGTATTGCAAGAAAAACATGAAGACTAGAGATGAACCATCAGCTTATAAATGTGTAAGAATAAGTCCTCTAAGAATTACCAAGAGGATTTTATCTAACTTGAGATGGATGAGACACTACAATGAGGTTTTTTATAACCAAATCTCTCAAAACATGCCAAAAGTTGGTCAGTAAGGACTGTATATTTTGACTCATTAACCCAATAAATGAACTATCTATGTAGACATGTTAGAATAGACATTTTTAGTATATAACAACCTTTTTTGATCTTAGTTAGGCCCTGGGAACAAAATTTATAGTTGATCAGAGGCATCCCTTAAGAGAATTTAGTGGTCCCTAAATGTGCAAAAAGAGTGAACTTATGTTGTGCATTATAGGAGAATCATGGGGATAGAGATGAACCATCAGATCCTACATGAACGATCAGATCTCACACATGTAAGGATGAGTACTCTAGTAAATCTTAAGAGTATTTTATATAAATCAAGATGGATGAGACACAATTGTTTTTTCTCTCATGGCCAAATCTGTTAGAACATGCCAAAAGTTGGTCAATGAGGGCTATATATTCTAAATTGTCAACCCAATTAATAAATCATCTATATGAACACATTGGGATAGGCATTTTTAGGCTAAAAAAACCATTATCTATTCTCAGTTGATCTTTGTCAATGAAAGTTATAATTGATCAGAGGCATCCCTTAAGAGAATCCACTCATCCTTGAGTGTGAAAAAAGAGCAAACTTACATCATGTGTTCTAGGAGAACTATGAGGGATAGAGACAAACCATCAACTCCTACATGTACATGAATAAGTCCTCTATGAGTTTATAATAGGGTTTTATCTAAATCAAGATGGAAGAGATGCAATAACGAGGTTTATCTCATAGTTAAATATCTCAAAACATGTTGAAAGTTGGTCAATGAGGGCCGTATATTATGAGTCATCAACCCAATCGATGAACAGAGGCATCCCTCAAGAGAATCGACTCGTCTCTGAGTGTGAAAAAGAGAAAACTTCTATTACATGTTGTAGGAGAAATGTGAATGTTAGATATGAACCATTAGCTCCTACACATGTATGAATGAGTCTTATAAGATACCCTAGGAGGATTTTATCTAATTTGAGATAGAGGAGATGTGACAATGAGGTTTTTCTTGCAGCCAAATCTCTTAGAATATGATAAAATTGGGCCAGTGAGGCCATATATTCTAACTCATCAACCCAATCAATGAACCATCTACATGAACACACCAAGATAGGCATTTTTAGGCTAAAACAACCATTATTTGATCTCAACTAGACCTTGGTAATGAAGGTTATAGTTGATTAGAGGCATCCGTTAAGACAATACACTCATGCTTGACTGTGCAAAAATAATTAACTTCTATCACTCATTGTAGGAGAACTGTGAGGGATAGAGATGAACTATCAACTCTTACATGTGCATAGATGAGTCTTTTTAGAGAGCATAGGTAAGACTATTTTCATGTTTTATTCAAAGGATAAATAGAGAGAATGTGAAAAAAAAATTATTTAAGGTAGATGAAATTAATATAAATTGATTTTTGACTTCTCTTACTTTCAATAATATAATCTTCTCTACTCATGACACCAACCACGTGAAGGTTGAATCTCATCTGGTGCCACTAACCTACATTTAAATTGTTAGTAAAAAATTTAAATAGAAATAAACATAATGATAAAATAGTTGAAAATTAAAATGTATTAAATCAAATAACTTTATTATATTAATTTGAAACACTAGATAAACTTACTAATTCAATCTAATGTACTTTCAAGTTCAGCTTTGTTTGCAAGTATTTCAAGAATCATTTTGTGATTAGATTCATGCACTTTACACAAAGTTCTATTGTGAGGCTTTCAATGATATTTTATCATTTGAATATTTGAATCAATAACCAGGTTTGAATAATGAAGCACCAACCCTTATGTGTTTTAAAGTCCTCAAACAATAATTGTTTAATTTTTTTATGGTACTTACTACAAATCTAGGTTCCAGTAACCATTACTGATCCAGTGGGATAAATTAGCTCTTCTCCATACATAACATTTGTGGTTAATCTTTTTTGCCTCTACACAAGGACACAAGTAGTAGTATGTTACCTCATCATTATTCTTAGGTGAAATGACTGCAAAAACATGCCCTACATTTTAATTATAATCAAACTATAAGCACATATAGGAAAAAATAAAAATATCACTAATATATAAGGTTTTATATTTAATTAAATAATAAATTGTACCTAGTTACATAAGATCTGAGATGTTGTCAAAGTTAACTGATGATGCCATTTCATGATTTATAAATTGTTGGTGAATAGATACTCTCTATAGGTGATATGGGTTTATAATACCATTCATCAACCCATTATTATGACTCACATTCATTACAATTAAATTCCATACATGATGAACAAAAACATGCCATACCCTTAGTATAGATAGTCCATGAACTTGAATTTGAACTTTGAATGGAGTGGAAAACACTTGATCCAAGTACTGTAATGCAATCTTCATACATTGACTTATGCTTTTCCTCTTTTAACCAAAAGAATATTTATACATGAGAATTTTTATCTGATCCATGACAAATATTTTCAATACACCAACTCACAATAATTGAATCATTCATCAAATTAGCACCATCCTTGTGTTTTGCCTGCTCTCTTTTAAGGGTTATTTTTACACATGCACCAACAACATCACGTTCCCCTTTTCCATTCCCAACCTCAAAGAAGCTCCAAATTTTTTGAAATCCATTCTTCTTGTGCATTATGCTTAACCAATAAAACATTTGATAATTCTTAGCCCTACACAATTATCTCACCAAATGTAGTGTGTGTTAAACATGATTTATCTTGCATTCATATTTATATAAAATATATCAAAATAACCTTAGATGAATTCTAGATAATGTGATCTATCATCACTCATATAAAAATGGTACTCCATCAAAATATTTATATTATCATATGTGCTATCAGGTGCATGTTTGAATGTAATATGAACAAAAATTACAACTTGAATTGAATTATGGTATTGGGACTAGACCTCATTATATAGTTGTAATTTGTAGTTCTCAACAAAATCCATAATCAAAATAATGGTGCCAAATAGGAAGTTATCTTTATATACTTTAAATTTATTATCTAACCATTTTGATTTGTATGTGTGTCTTGAATATTAATAGATAATATTCTTCTTGAATTCAAACATAAAATCACATATAAAAACTTTGGTTGTACCCATTTCACATCTTGATGAATCTTTTCCATATTTCAACACATACTTAATAGATTTGTACTTCTTATAATCAACTAGTTTCTTTCTAAATTCATGTGAAATATCTTCATGTAAACAACTCATCAATTTTGACAAGTCAACACAACTATTACATGTTCTATCTAAACATTGTTTGGAAAAAGAAAATTATCCCTCGGGTCTTTGATATAGAAGACCTTGGATTAATTCTCTTGATGTCTTAGGTGGGGAAGACACTATACATTCCTACAAAATGTTGTCAATATGTAAAGTACAATGTATATGATGAAAAACATCAAAATGCATAACAAATTCAACATGTAACCTACAAAAAAGTGTGGTGCATGCTTGGTTGGTTTTAACATATAAAGGCTTGCACATCTCAAATGACCTTTGGCTAATTATCAATTGGCCATTAAATTTTTCAATAAACTTTTTATAAAATTTTGTTTGCATCATGTCTAAAAAATGTTTTACATGTGTCTCAAATTATTTTTAGCATTTTCTTATTTTAACATATTTTACATTAGATGAGACCCTTGTGTTTTTATACCAAAATTTTTTAATCAATTATTTTATTCCTTCAACTAATACCTTATCTTTTCATCGGAGTCTACCACTAAATGCCCAAGAATCTATGAGTGAAGGGTCATCAAGCCTTGTTCTTATTTTTAAAAAAATTATTAGAGTTTCTTATTTATATTCAAGGATTTAATTGTTTCATTAATAAATCAAGGTTTAGATGTTGACTTACTCACTATAGATTCCATTATTACTCATCTTGCCACATTACTATCTTTATTTTGACTTTTAATGGTTATTTCCTTAAATGCCTTAAATAGATTCTTTACTATTATATTATTTCTTACCTCCATGTTTAATGTTATTAACCCCAAATTATGCATCACCATGTGCATTTTTTTAATTTTCATTAATTGAACAAATAGTTAACATCATTCTGTATGGATTTTATTCTCAAATGCATAATTCTATACACATTGAGCATGATGTTGGACTAATCTTATTAAAAATTTACCTTCCATAGGTTCTATTATTTTTTCATATATTTCAACCAAATACTTTGGTGTTCATCTAATTATCCATGGAGGTGTGGGTGTAGGAGCTATATTTTGTATTAAATTGGGTGGTGTTAACACTTCAACCATAGTAGGTACTATAGCAGGTTGACTATCTACATTAGACCCTATAGGCAAAGTAAAATCATATTCATTAGGAAACACATGATTTGGGGTCATTAATTGATGTTGATTATCATAATATTCACAATTTTCATTATGAATGGATGTTTCATTATATTGTGTTTGTCCATATGTTGCATGCTCTAAATTTTGAATTTCATCTTGCAATAAAGATTGTTTTGGTTCTCTTATCTCATTTGAATACATATGTAAACTAAATTATATAGATTTGGGTATGTTATTTTCATTTTAAGTATTACCTAGTGTAAAATAATAACCTTCACCTTGTTGAGAAGCCCTTATGGATTCTATCCTATCTGCTTATCTTTTATTGTATTTTTCTCTTTTCTCTTCAATTTCCTCATTTGTTAGCTCTTTTATTGGTCTTTTATAATGAATTCCCAACCCCATTATTTATCTTTACCAAAATAAGACAATTGTAGATTTAAACTTGAAGATTTTGTAGTGATTCAAATAAAATAAATGAACAATTTACCAAATCCACATAGTTACAACAGAAAAACTAGTTTGTAATTTGGAAAGAATAAAACAAATGAGTAATTTCATGGGAAAGGCAAGAGAAATTCATGAATAAAAAAGGATGTGTGTGATTTAAAAAGCACACATGGCTTTCAGGATCCATGAAAAAATAGGCAAAAACATTTATGAGGGGAAAAGTGGGTGTGAAAAGGGCATACACCTTTTTCATATTTAGAAATTGTTTCTCACTTTCCCTCCAAGTTTCCCTCAGTTTTAGGCTTGGGGGTCTCAAACTTGGTCCAAACTCTATCATAGACCAGCCAAGGGGATTTATAAGAAATTTAGGGTTTTTTCCTTTTCATTGACACATTTGATTAGACAACTTTTGTTATTTAAAAAAAATATATGGGTTTGTAGAGGGGAAAGCATAGTTTTAGTATATATAATTTTTTAATGTTAGAATATTATTTATAATTATTACTTAATTTCTACATAACATACCTCGTTATATTCTATATACTTATAATAAAAAATTACCTTATAAATTTTTGAATATTAATCAAACACTTATAAAAATTATATCTCAATAATCTACACATTATCGATATGCTTTAAAAAATTTGATTTTCATGAAGTAAGGTAAAAAAGTTGTGTTAGTATACTTATAGTTTCACTTTTATAGCTATCTTAACTCGTAAAATTATTTAAAAATTATATATCTAATAAAAAATATTCTCAAAAATCTTTACCATTTCATTTATCCATATATGAAGTTTCATACAAAAATTCAATTATTTACTCAAAAAAAGTGAGTTCATACACATGAAATCTCCTTATCTTTTCATAAAAAATGACCAAGCTATTATCATAAATGCATCTATTTCTCACATGTTTATCATCTGGGTATTTGAATTTTTTATATATTTATAAAATACATTCAAAATTCCATAATTCATTTTTTATGTCATTATCAAATTCTTTATAGAAGTGTCGTTAACATTCAATCAAATTTTAACTATTGTTATTTTTTTTAAAAAGTGTTTCTTTATACCCCCCTTATGTCCCCCATTCTCCTTCATCTACCTTTGAGACTTATAATTAATTAAAATTACACATTTCTAAGCCTAATGGATCCCATACAATTATGCATCCACAAGGGCTCATTTTACTTCAAATATTAAGTTGCACTTTGGGACACTACTTCACTTCATGACACCATTCTAGTTGTCATATATATTTGTTTTATGTCACATGTTTTATTAAATTATTATGTGTACATTATTAATCTATTTCATATATGATCAAGTTTTATTTGATATTGTGTGGAAAAATTGTGCAAACATAAAATAAATATAAAGTAAAGGCAAAATTTCAATAGCTCCACAGACTTTAAACAAAGACATTTGAAGTCTTAGAAGCACTTTACAATGTTGTGACTATAATACAATGAGATACTACCATAGGTACCACTTTGAATGGACATAGTAAAGGAAAAACACATGGTAATGATCGTAGGGTCATGTGGTTACAAATTCTTTGAGTTCCTATTTTCTCATGAAGCTGGCCTCAACAAACTTTGTGGATCCATTAAACATTGAATTCACATTACATTTGTGATAGCTAGAAATCAAAATATAGATTAAAATAGGAAAATGAAATGCATGTTACTATTCTAAATTTAAATTGAACCTATGATAGAGATAATACAAAAAAATAAGGCTAAACATAGAAATACTTACAAAACCATGTATAGTACATCATTACCTTCTCCATTGGGACATTTTATTTGTTCTTACTTCTTGGAATGTGGGTTCTCAATTCATTCTCTAAACAAAGGTAAATTGGGCAACATGTGGGTGCATAAGATTTATTTCTCAATAGATCCGTAGTATTAAAGTGATAACAATTTGATAGCTTGAAAGTGGTTATTTAAAAATAAGGATAACACATAAATTTATATACTTTAAGATAGGTAGATAAATGGTTGGGTATAATCTGGATCTATTTGATAATTATAATTGTCAATGGTTGGATTTTAGTCTTCCTATAATTTGAAGAAACCAATTCCTCATGTGTGTAAAAGAAAGAAGGAAATTTAGTTGGTAGTTAAATGACTTACCATAAATGGATAAAGGTAGTTTTAATGAATCACCATTAAAGGGTCAAGGTAGATCAATGGCTCACTATGTTAGTTGTAATGTTTAATGGTGACTCAACAATTAGTTGAGGAAGTTAAGGAGGTGGTTGAATGAATCAACACTTAGTTGAGAGAAGTGTGGAAGACATCTGAATGAGGAGTAAATTCCATATTTTAATTATTTTTTGGAGATTTTTGTGTGCATTATTAATTAATATAGCTTAATAAATTATTTAAAAATGGGAGGATGTGATATTAATGGGAAATTCAAATTTGGGATGGTGCATGATTATTGTGTCAATTTTAATTGAAGTTAATTATGACACTAAATTTATATAATTTATGTGTCTACATTTTCCCCTCTTTTAAATGGTGTTTTGATTGGAATAATTAATGTTTTTTTGAAGAATAATGATAGATTAGAGTGAAATAAATTATTGTAGGTGGTTTTGAATGAGTGAATCATGCCCCCTAGAGTGTTTGTGTGGGAAAAGTATATTTTGATGAATGATCAAAATGAATGAAGATAAATATAATATAGGAAATTATGGAGGTGATAAAAAAATAAATGGAAGTGAAAGTCTCAATAAAACACTTGCAAGATTTTTTTTATGTGCAAAATGAGTTTCCCCTAGAGGATAAATGCCAGAGAGAATATTTGGAGAAAGAATATTTCATTTGTCTGTTGCATGTTTGGAATTTACACATGAATATTGTTCATTATATAGGATGTGGGAATGATATATGTTGATGGAAATATGCATGCTTGAAAAGAGAAATATATTTTCCAAGGATTGGTGATAAAATTAATGAGACTGATTTGCAAGTTGAAATAAAGTTTTGGAGCATTTTGATTAATTGGTGGCATGATATGAATGGAAAATGAGGTGATAGGAGAAGGAATATGGTATGGATGTGATGGTTTAATGAGATTAATCCATTTATTTAATTAACCTAATTTATCTAATACTGACACATTATGATTGTATTTGATAATGGATTGATATTCTCTAAGCAATTATATATGCAAGGAGTGGATTGCAAGAATGATATGTCCAGAGATAAAATACATGATTTTATGTGACTAAATTAATAATATATGAAAGGAGAATATTATGGGAATGAAATATATTGATTAAAATATATGAGCTTGGATTGGACTAATTGATTTACTAATTGATTGATTGATTGATGGGAGAAAGGATGGATTTTTTGATTTTATCAATCCTAATTGAAAGGTGTGGGAGATTGAATAAAAATATTAATAAATGATTATGGATTATTTATTTATTTGAAGTAATTAAAAATTAATTTAATTTACTACATGGATTAATGATTATTGATCACATGATTGGATGACATAGATTTGATTCATTGATTTTAGATAGAGGTGATTATGGGATGCATGGTTTAATATTCCTATTGTATTATTTATGAAGCACACTAAGTAGGTTAGTGAATTAGTAATGGGTGATTATAATGAAAAAATTATTATAAATTAGAAATATAAGTGTCATAGGATAATGACGTGAAGTTAAATAATGGATTTGTTGCATAAAAATACCAATAATGTGTCATTTTTATTTATGTAGGAGAGACATGTGGAATATATCCTTTGAGATATTTGTGGGTTAGTCTTCATAGTGCATCATGGATCATCCACTAAGTACATAATAATGTCTTCACTTGAGATCACCCACAAATGCCCCATTTGAGGGCCAGAGTGAGAACTAGGATAGATGATAGGTACACACATTTTAAGTTGCCTATGAGATGTGTTAATATATGGATGGACAAATGGGATATATATACACATACATACATGCATACATACATAGATACATACATACATACATACATACATACATACATACATACATACATACATACATGATTCATATGGAATTTTATTGTGTTATGGATGTGCTCATGGATGTTTGATGGATATATGGATAGAGATAGATGTATATGTGATTGTCTCTTCTATATTTGATATTTTGACACATGTTAATCCTTTGAAATTATATAATGTTATATAAAACAAGGATGGAAAAATGTGTTTATGAAAATGAGATGGTTTAATTACTGCTATTGATATGCTTTTCTTAGATTTCCAATAATATTTCCAACATTGTGTTCTAACATGAATTAAACAACCTTATTTTAATATTGTGTAGGATAATATTCACTGAGTGTATGGAATAACCATGATGTCTATTATGTTATACACATAAGTACTGATAGAGTCATAAGTGCAATACTTAGTGCATCATTATATGGAAGATCATAATAACACCATTTATAATGTGCATAGTGATCTAGACTCAAAAAACAACAATGCAAACACGATAATAAAAAAATGTGTTTGCAACAATAAAACCATGTAAGTAAAAAAAATAAGAAAGTAAGAAAATAACATGTCTAAGCAAATAAGTAAACAAAAAATACGTACAAACAAGAAAACAAGTAACTATACAAACAATAAAATAGATGTCTTTTTAGATGTCCTTGGCTAAAGTAGAACCCTTTGGCATATGGGATCTTTGATAATGATAATTGTATGATGTGTAATCTTAATGAGGGATGATAAGGGTATGTAAACTAAGGACAAAGGAATTTTTTGATCATTTTATGATTTTTTTGTATTTTTTGGGAATTTTTAATAATAATAATAATAATAATAATAATAATAATAATAATAATAATAATAATAATAATAATAATAATGATGATGATAATAATAATAATAATAATAATAATAATAATAATAATAATAATAATAATAATAATAATAATAATAATAATTGGATTTTATATACATGGGCTACTAGCGAAGGAAAACGTATTCTATCAACAGGGAAGGGAGTAGTAGTAGATGTAATGGATATACATATTAGGGATGAATAGGAATGGATAAGAATTAAGACAATAACTCCAAGCACCATGCTACCTAAGAACAAAGTGTCTAGTAATCAAAATGTCATTATAAAGATACACCAAGATGTTTGTAAGAACACGTCTCAAGAAGTTTCCACTTCCTTATCAAGGTAAAAATTAGGAAAAATTATGGTGTTGTGATGGAAAATATTAGATTGATAAGAATGGGTTTTGATGGGTTTTAGATTAAATGGATAAGGATGGGTTTGGATATGTAAGGGTAGTTAAGGATGGTTTAGTATATGCATAATATGGGTAAGTATTTATGGATGATTTAGGATGCACATGATTTAAATGTAATGGGTTAGCCCCATAGTTTAAGGCACTTTTAGATAATTGATTATTTTATTCATGTTGTTAAAACCAATTTTCACCATGGTACTTGCCCAAAGCGCTATAAGAATGGTTTTTACTTTTGGACAAATTATTTTTATTTTTCTTATTTTCTCTTTTTTTTCACTTTTTAAAATTTTTTTTGGGGGGCATTTCAATTGTGGAAGTATTTGATATGCATGATGTTGAACCATATTGATATTTTAGGTATGCACATGAAGTATATCTTTAGTAACTTCATTTATTTTTAGGTTGGCTTCTTCCAAATTTATTAGGATACCATCATAGCCCCTACAACAGAGGGTGTTGCCAAGGAGGGTGAAGTGAAAGGTGTGTTGGATGAAGGATGTGTGTTGAGTGATTGAAGTTTCTGGATGGATGGAATGATA
This sequence comes from Torreya grandis, assembly GCA_037957365.1. NCBI lineage: Eukaryota > Viridiplantae > Streptophyta > Pinopsida > Cupressales > Taxaceae > Torreya > Torreya grandis. The sequence goes on from JARHVA010006168.1 coordinate 74,259, forward strand.
GTGGGAATAAGTATAGGTTCAATGATGTGAAGGGTTATTGGGACCAACAATCTCACATTCTGCAAGATCGGGAGTAGATATAAGTTAGATGATTTGGGGATTAAATTTTGATTTGATTGTGTATTAAATATGTGATGTGGATCCATACTTAAACTATGTCGATGCAACGGGTAGATTAATTTTATTATCTAATGGTGCCTTAGAAAGGTTTTCACCAAGGTAATCATATTGATTATTTATATTTTAATTTGGATTTGGATTATCCAATAGTGTTTCAAAGAGGTTTTCTCTAGGGGACTTGTAGTTTTGATTTTTTGGATTTTAATTTTAGTTTGGATTTCAATTTTATTTTAATTATTTGATAGTGCCTCAAAGAGGTTTTCACTATGGTAAATTGATTTCATATTTGTATTATATGGTTAATTTTTATTGAGGAACACTTATTTTTACTTAGAGTATGTTGATGTTTCTTTATGCTCTTCTATTTAGATGTTAGTCAAGAATTTTGAAATTATTTGATTATCATAGAAGGAAACTAATGGTAAGTAAGATTGATAGCCAAATCAATAGGTATGGGAGATTGAATTGAAATATGGGAGGAAGGATTGGATGTGTTGATGAAAGGAGTGGTGGTAGTATGGTCCTTGTGGGGACTATTAACATATACTTTTTAAATTATAGATGAAGTTTCTCGCAAAACCACAAAAGTATCACTAACATAGATTCACATTGAATTAGAAATGTTTTATAGTAGATGCTATGGGGTCTTGTGTTTACATCAAAAACTGATGGGTTCTATAATTCCATGCTCATTAATTTCTTTTTCTACAAGTATATTTACCACTTGGGGTGTATGTTATGAGGTGATGGGGGCTTTAGTGTGTGATAATAGGTTGTGTGATTAGCTAATGGATAATATATTGTGTTGGTTAGATGAGGATTAGTCAAAGATGAGATATTGGTCAAAAATTGAGTTATTGGTCAAAGATAGGATTTTATTTAAAGATAGGTTATTGGTCAAAGATAAGATCTTGGTCAAATATGGGATCTTAGTCAAAAATGGGTTCATGGTCAAAGATAGTATCTTTAATAAAAATTGAAGGTAGGTTATGGTGCCTAAAGCTGGGTTGATTGACTATGGATTTTTTGAAAATGGGTATGTCGAAAATAGGATCATCAAATATTGGTGGAAGGTTATGACATTGATATGGAAGTGGAGTAAATTGAATATGCTCAAGAAAGAATTTTTGTCATACTCCAATCTATGATTTTTAGATGTGGATATACTTTCTCTACTTTAATGTCCCCTTTGTCAATAAAATCTTGGATTTTATATTTGAATCTCATGCATATATAAATACAGTGGCCCTCAATATTTTGATACATGAAATATTCATTTTCTTTATACCACTTGGGTTTTGGAACATTATCATCAAAGGGTTTGGTGTGTAGAAATTTTATCATGTTTATAACGACTGAGTTTCAAAAGACAACATCAACTAGTTATCCTAAAGGAGTGGAAGATCATTTCTAATTATCTTTTCCAAGTTCACTACTAGGCATGATAATTTTATTGATAGGTTGGGTGCTTTGAATTTGTTATGGCTTTGGGTTTGGAGTGATGCTAGATTGTAGGGTGATAGAATTTGGTTCCTTTTACTAGTGTGATAAGGGATGATAGAATAAAGCCTATAACTAGTGTATGGGAGACTTGATTGATTTTGGATAATGGAGTAACTAGTGATTGTATGCATCTAATTTTGTTCAAAAAATTAACTTGTTTAATTATACCTAATATCTTCCAATATCCTATTCATTTGATCTAATTAACACTTAATCCGAATACCCCATATTAACTTAAATCAATTAATAAACTAATCCTAATTACATGAAATACGGAACTCTCCACATATTCATGTTTTCTAATAATTTAATTCCTAATGTACCCCACTTTCCACATAATTCCTAACATTCTAAATTTTTATTCACCCACTTTATAATCACATGCCCCCGAAAAGAATGTCTAGAGATTTCCAATGTCTAAAACTTTCTCGTTTCTCAAATTTGAAATTTGCGAGGGAAATTTCCCCCCATTTCCTTATAAACACTTATTTAAATGTATGGGGCATCCCAAGTATTTGAAAAAGGAATGAATGAAATCCTATGCTACCTCCATCACTCTCCTCCATTGATCTAGAGTTAGAATGAGCCCATACTACCAAGATCCTCTCCTAACTAGCTGTTAACATCATTATTTTGAGCATACTTTGCAATCCTACATCACATTTCAAGTTTTCAACTTGTTAAGTTGGTTTACAAGCAAAGTCATGGAGTCTTGAAAAGGAGATCAAATGAGAGAAAATTGATGGTAAGGTTGGTCTAATTGCTTCCCCTTTTAAGTCATTTCTATTTGATGATTATCTTGAGTTTAGATTGATTAAGAGTTATTTTGTGCTTTAATATGTTTTTATCTAGATTATTGGTGATATATTTGAGTGTCCACAGTGGGATCCCTCATATTGGACTGACCTTTGGTGCCTTTAGTGTGTTCAAGCATGCAGGTCAAATCGAAGCAATATCAGTAGCTCCATATTTAAAATTTCCCATTCACAACAATCTCCAATATCTATTTTTATTGATGTATATACATAATAACATATATGTTTTTATTTATTATTCTAGTGTAAAATCAACTATATGGTTCCTTATTTTTGTCATTAAATTACAATTACCTATGTATTAGTGTTTCTATATATATTACCATTCTGCATATGTTTTGTAGGTTGTAACCATTTATTATGGTGAAAGTGTCTTATTCAGCCACCTGTTTAGGCATGCAAACCATCATTTAGAGTTTTGGTCAAATAATTTCATTTTACACATACCTTGTGACCACATATCTTTGAGGTATTTTGTCAAATAGTTGTTGTGCTTCATGTTTAGTATTTTAACAAAAAAAATTGAACTTGCCTCTGTATGTTAGTCTTCCTAGGGTTTTCCATCTTTTCTTTGTCATCTATTACTATTCGAGTCCTCTTATATATCATTCTTGTACCAATATTCTTTACATTGTTTCATCCTAGATGCAGATGTTTCTTGCCTCTTGCCTTTGTATTTTTCACCCCTGGACCTTGATTTTAACTTGGTAATCACTACCACTACCTAAGATCAAACCCCTGATACCTTAATCTCTCTCTATTATACTTTGTTTTATGTTCATATCTTGTTTCATGCATTTAGTTTAAGATGCAAGCAAATAAAGGTAGGCAGATTAGATAGACTTCTTAATTGGTGATATAATATCAATGTCATGTGCAACTACCTATAAATTTTAAGTTGTACTAATTGTGTATTAATAGAAATCATATTATTTAAATACATTAGTCAAACATGTTTCATGTTAATTAGGTTGTGGTAGAAACAAACGTAGTCACATTTTGAACCTTGCACATCTTAGGTTCCCCACCCATTTGTTTTGTTTCAATTTTACCCCCTTTGTCAAAATAAAATAATCCAAGTGATTTTTGAGTGCTAATTTCTACAAGGCACATCTAAAAAACATCCAAATTTAATATAATTTGATAGTTGATCTGGGAAATAATTTAGGTGACAATTTGGGTGACAATTTCACCCCAATTGATGATGAAACTTCTGGGAGCCATAATTTTTGTACCATAGCTCCAATTGGCTCACCGTTTAAACTATTGGAAAGGTAAGAATGAGGAGAAAATCATGAGATATCATAGATATTTTTTAGATGAATTTTTACAATTGAAAACCCAATGGAAGTGCCCAAAATTTCAATTTTAGTAGTGCAGTCTAAAAATAGTAAGCTTCTAAAAATAGTAATTCCTCAAATTCTGTATTGTTTTAAATCTTGGAAGTGGAACCACTTAATATCCCTCGAGATTGGTGACCTTCCACATCCTCCCCGTGCATTAAAAATGTGTATAAATGAAGAGGTAAAATAAAATGTGAAGATAGACATCTCTTCATAGAGATAAGAATATAATTGTATTGTGATCTTGAGTAATACTACATCTCTTCTCAGAGAATTCATTGTTACTATATTTTTGTGGTAGTTGATCATTTTTCAAAAATGGATATTATGATTGCTTGTAAGAAAAATATATCTACTGAGGAAACTGCTCAACTATATTTTAGTCATGTATGTCTCCATTTTGGTCTCCCCAAGTCCATTGTCTCAGATCGAGATAGCAGGTTCCTGACCATCTTTTGGTCCAATCTATGGAAGATGATGGATACCAAGCTGATGAAGTCTGTAGCCTTTCTTCCATAGACTGATGGTTAGACAAAGGTGGTAAACTACTTGATTGTTCACATGATTTAGATGTATCACTCCAAACATCCATGCCCATGGGATGAGGGACTTCTTTTTGTACAACATGGATACAACCAAGCATTACACAACACAACCAAGCACAGTCCATTCCAAGTATGTTTTGGGTTCCAACTCATGGCTCCAATTGATATAGCTATTTCATTTTCCACCATGGAATACAGACCTCATGAAAGATCTGAGGTAGGAAAAGCAACAAAGTTTATTGAACAAATGCAACACATCCAACAATAAGTGCATGACATCCTGGAGAAAATGAATCAGAAGTATAAGCAATGCCATGACAAGCATAAGATTGCACACCAGTTTACTATGGGTGACAAGGTTTGGTTGTAGCTTTAGAAGGAATGACTTGTAGGCTCACACAAAAATATTTAGCGTCTATGACATGGTCCCTACACCATCACCAAAAATGTTGGAGAAAATGATTTTGAGTTTAGCCTACCAGCCTACCTTGATTTGCATCCAATATTTAATGTAGAACTCCTCAAACCATATCATCTACTTATATTCGACACTTTAGTTGTAGTAGAAAAACTAGACATTGATGAGCTTGATCCATAGAGTTTTGCTCCAGTGGAAGAGGATCAGATTGTGGACACCTGGATGAAGACAACAAGAGGATGCTCTTTCCTCTTTATCGAGTGGTCAAAAGGGGCAAGCTTAGACACCAAGGTGAGTGGTTCATAGAGAATCAAATCAAGATACAACTACCACACCTGATGGGAAAAATTGAAGCAATGGGGACTGTTACTTTTCAAGGAGGGAGGAATGATCTGGGCAACAATTTAGGTGACAATTTGGGTGACAGTTCCACCCCAATTGATTATAGAAATTTTGGGAGCCATAACTTTTGAACGATAGCTCTAATTGACTCACCGTTTGAACCATTGAAAAGCTAAGAATGAGTAGAACATTGTGAGTTGACATAGATATTTTCTTGATGAATTTTGATGACCAAACACCAAATGGAAGTGCCCCAAATTTCAATTTTAGTAGTTTAGTCTAAAATTAGTAATTCCTCAAATTCTATATTGTTTTCAATATTGGAAGACAAACCACTTAATCTCTCTCAAGATTGGTGACCTTCCACATCCTCCCCATGATTCCAAAATATGTATAAATGAAGAGGTAACCCAAAATGTGAAGACATACATCTCTTCCTAGAGATAATCATATAATTGTATTGTGATCTTGAGTAATACTACATCTCTTCTCAGAGAATTCATTATTACTGTATTTTTGTGGTAGTTGATCATTTTTCAAAAATGGCTATCATGATTGCTTGTTAAAAACATATATATATATATATATATATATATATATATATATATATATATATATTAAAGAAATTGGTCAACTATATTTTAGTCATGTATGGCTCCAATTTGGTCTCCCCAAGTCCATTGTCTCAAATTGAAATAGCAGGTTCTTAAGCATCTTCTGGTCCACTCTATGGAAATGATGGATACCAAGCTGATGAAGTCCATAGCCTTCCATCCATAGACTGATAGTCAGAAAAAGGTGGTAAACCACTTAATTTTTCACATGATTTAGATGTATCACTCCAAACATCCACACACATGGGATGAGGGACTTCTTTTCATACAACATGGATACAATCGGGCGATGCATAATTCGACCAAGCACAGTCCATTTCAAGTATGTTTTGGGTTCCAACCCATGGCTCCAATTGATATATATATGTTCCATTTTCCACCATAGAATACACACCTCATGGAAGATTTGAGGCAAAAAAAGCAACAAAGTTTATTGAACAAATGCAACACATCCAACAACAAGTTCATGACATCCTAGAGAAGATGAATTAGAAGTATAAGCAATGCCATGACAACAATAAAATTGCAAACCATTTTACTATGGGTGATAAGGTCTGGTTACAGCTTCAGAAGGAATGACTTGTAGTCCCACATAGAAATATTTGGCCTCTATGATATGGTCCCTACACCATCACTAGAAAAGTTGGAGAAAATGATTTTGGATTAAACCTACTAGCCTACCTTGGTCTGCATCCAATATTCAAGGTGGAGCTCCTCAAACCATATCACCCACCTCTATTGGATACTTTAGTTGTAGTAGAATAGCTAGACATTGATGAGCTTGATCCAAAGAGTTTTCCTCCCATCGAAGAGGATCATATTATGGACACGTAGATGAAGACAACAATAGGATGCTCTATTCTGCTTTATTGATTGGTCAAAAGGGGCCAGCTTAGCCACCAAAGTGAGTGGCTAACAGAGAATCAAATAAGGACACAACTACCATAGCTTATGGGGAGCATTGATGCAATGGGTACCATTACTTTCCAAGGAGGGAGGAATGATCCAGACAATAATTTAGGGGACAATTTGGGTGACAGTTCCACCCCAATTGATGATAGAAATTTTGGGAGCCATAACTTTTGTACTGTAGCACCAATTGACTCACCGTTTGAATCGTTGGAAAGCTAAGAATGATGAGAAAATCATGAGATGGAATAGATCTATGTCTAATTAAATTTTACCCCTGAAAACCCAATGGAAGTGCCCAAAATTTCAATTTTAGTAGTGTAGTCTAAAAATAGTAAGTTTCTAAAAATAGTAATTCCTCAAATTTTGTATTGTTTTAAATCTTGGAAGTCAAATCACTTAACCTCTCTCAAAATTGGTGACCTTCCACATCCTCTCCATGCTTTAAAAATGTGTATAAATGAAGAGGTAACCCAAAATGTGAAGACATACATCTCTTCCTAGAGATAAGCATATAATTGTATTGCGATCTTGACTAATACTACATCTCTTCTTAGAGAATTTATTCTTACTGTATTTTTGTGGTAGTTGATCATTTTTCAAAAAATGGCTATCATGATTTCTTTTAAGAAAAATATATCTCCTAAGGAAATAGCTCAACTATATTTTAGTCATGTATGGCTCTATTTTGGTCTCCCCAAGTCCATTGTCTCAAATCGAGATAGCAGGTTACTGAGCATCTTCTAGTCCACTCTATGGAAGATGATGGATACCAAGCTGATGAATTCCACAACCTTCCATCCAAAGACTAATGGTCAGATAGAGGTGGTAAACTAATTGATTTTTCACATGATTTGTATGTATCACTCCAAACATCCATGCACATGGGATGAGGGATTTCTTTTCATACAACATGGATACAATCAAGCGCTGCACAGCTTGACCAAGCATAGTCCATTCCAAGTATGTTTTGGGTTCTAACCCATGGCTACAATGGATATAGCTATTCCATTTTCCACCATGGAATACACACCTCATAGAATATCTGAGGCAGCAAAAGCAACAAAGTTTATTGAACAAATGTAACACATCCAACAACAAGTTCATGACATCTTGGAGAAGATGAATTAGAAGTATAAGCAATGCCATGACAAGTATAGGATTGCACATCATTTTTCTATGGGTGAAAATGTTTGGTTGTGGCTTTAGAGGGAATGAATTTCAGGCCCACATAGAAAGATTTTCCCTCTGTAATATGGTCCCTACACCATTACAAAAAAAGTTGGAGAAAATGCTTTTAAATGGAACCTACCAACCTACCTTGGTCTGCATCCAATATTCAACGTGGAGCTCCTAAAACCTTATCACCTACCCCTATTGGGCACTTAAATTCTAGTAGAACAACTATACATTCATGAACTTGATCCATAGAGTTTTTTCTAGTGGAAGAGGATCAAATTGTGTACACCTAGATGAAGACAACAAGAGGACACTCTATTCTACTTTATCGAGTGGCCAAAAGGGGCTAGCTTAGCCACCAAGGTCAGTGGCTGATAGAGAATCAAATAAAGACACAACTACCACACCCGATGGGGAACACTGAATCAATGTGGACCATTGATTTTTAAGGAGTGAGGAATGATCCAGGAAATAATTTAGGTGACAATTTGGGTGACAGTTCCACCCCAATTGATGATGGAACTTCTGAGAGCCATAACTTTTGCACTGTAACTCCAATTGACTCGCCATTTGAACCATTGGAAAGATAAGAATGAGGAGAACATAATGAGATGGCATAGATATTTTCTAAATGAACTTTGGCCCATAAAACCCCAATGGAAGTGCCCTAAATTTTAATTTTAGTAGTGCAGTCTAAAAATAGTAAGTTTTTAAAACTAGTAATTCCTCAAATTATGTATTGTTTTAAATCTTGGAAGTCAAACCACTTAATCCCCCTTGAGATTGGTGACCTTACACATCCTCCAACTACATTCAAAATGTGTATAAATGAAGAGGTAACCTAAAATGTGAAGACATACATCTCTTCCAAGAGATAAGCATATAATTGTATTACGATCTTGAGTAATACTACATCTCTTCTCTAAGAATTCATTGTTAATGTATTTTTGTGGTAGTTGATCATTTTCAAAAAATGGCTATCATGATTGATTGTAAGAAAATTATATCTACTGAGGAAACTGCTTAACTATATTTTAGTCATGTATGGCTTTATTTAGGTCTCCCCAAGTCCATTGTCTCAGATCGAGATAGTAGGTTCTTGAGCATCTTCTAGTCCACTCTATGGAAGATGATGGATACCAAGATGATGAATTCCACAACCTTCCATCCATAGACTGATGGTCAAAAAAAGGTGGTAAACCACTTGATTATTCACATGATTTAGATGTATCACTCTAAACATCCATGTACATGTGATGAGGGACTTATTTTCATACAACATGGATACAATTGAGTGTTGCATAGCTCGACCAAGCACTGTCCATTCCAAGTATGTTTTGGGTTCCAACCCATGGCTCTAATTGATATAGCTATTTTATTTTCCACCATGGAATACACACCTCATGGAAGATCTGAGGTAGCGAAAGTGAGAAAGTTTATTGAACAAATGAAACACATCCAACAACAAGTTGATGACATCCTGGAGAAGATGAATCAGAAGTATAAGAAACACCATGACAAGCATAGGATTGCACACCATTTTGCTATGGGTGACAAGGTTTGTTTGTGGATTTAGAAGGAATGACTTGTAGGCCCACATAGAAATATTTAGACTTTGTGATATGGTCCCTACATCATCACCAAAAAAGTTGGAGGAAATGCTTTTGAGTTAAACCTACCAGCCTACCTTAATCTGCATCCAATATTCAATGTGGAGCTCATCAAACAATATCACCCACCTCTATTGGACACTTCAGTTGTAGAAAAAAAACTAGACATTGATGAGCTTGATCCATAGAGTTTTGATCTAGTGGAAGAATATTAGATTGTGGACACCTGGATGAAGACAACAAGAGGATACTCTATTCCACTTTATCGAGTGGTCAAAATGGGCCAGCTTAGCCACCAACGTGAGTGGTTCAAAGAGAATCAAATCAAGACATAACTACCACACTTGATGGGTAACATTGATGCAATGGGGACCATTTATTTTCAAGAAGGGAGGAATGATATAGGAAATAATTTAGGTGGCAATTTGGGTGACACTTCTACCCCAATTGTTGACAAAAATTTTGGGAGCCATAACTTTTGCACTGTAGCTCCAATTGACTCATCGTTTGAACCATTGGAAAGCTAAGAATGAGGAAAACATTGTGAGATGGAATAGAGATTTGATCAATGAATTTTTAAACTTGAAAACCAAATGGAATTGACCCAAATTTTAATTTTAATAGTGCAGTCTAAAAATAGTAAGTTTCTAAACATAGTAATTCCTCAAATTTTGTATTGTTTTAAATCTTGGAAGTCAAACCACTTAATCTCTCTCAATATTGGTGACCTTCCACATCCTCCCCATGCTTTCAAATGTGTATAAATAAAGAGGTAACCCAAAATTTGAAGACAGACATCTCTTCCTAGAGATAAGCATATAATTGTATTGTCATCTTGAGTAATACTACATCTCTTCTTAGAGAATTCATTGTTACTGTATTTTTGTGGTAGTTGATAATTTTTAAAAAATGGATGTCGTGATTTCTTGTAAGAAAAATATATCTACTAAATAAACTTCTAAACTATATTTTAGTCATGTATGGCTCCATTTTTCTCTCCCCAAGTCCATTGTCTCAAATCGAGATAGCAAGTTCCTGAGCGTCTTCTAGTCCACTCCATGGAAGATGATGGATACCAAGCTGATGAAGTCGACAGCCTTCCATCCAAATATTGATATTCAAATAGAGGTGGTAAACCACTTGATTTTTCACATGATTTGGATGTATCACTCCAAACATCCACACACATGGGATGAGGAACTTCTTTTCATACAACATGGATACAATCAGGCACTACAGAGCTCGACCAAACACAGTCCATTCCAAGTATGTTTTGGGTTCGAACCCATGGCTCCAATTGATATAGTTGTTAAATTTTACACCATGGAATACACACCTCATGGAATATTTGAGTCAATAAAAGCAACAAAGTTTATTGAATAAATGTAATGCATCCAACAACAAGTTCATGACATCCTAGAGAAGATGAATCAGAAGTATAAGCAATGCCATGAAAAGAATAATATTGCACACCATTTTACTATGCGTGACAATGTTTGGTTATAGCTTTAGAAGGAATAACTTGTAGTCCCAAATATAAAGATTTAGCCTCTATGATACGATCCCTACACCATCACTAGAAAAGTTGGAGAAAATGCTTTTGAGTTGAACCTATTAGCCTACCTTGGTCTACATCTAATATTCAATGTGGAGCTCCTCAAACCATATCACCCACCTCTATTAGACACTATAGTTATAGTAGAAAAAATAAACATTGATGAGCTTGATCTAAAGAGTTTTTCTCCCATGGAAGAGGATTAGATTATGGACACTTGGATGAAGACAACAAGAGGACGCTCTATTCTGCTTTATCGATTAGTCAAAAGGGGCCATCTTAGCCACCAAGGTGAGTGGATAACAGAGAATAAAATCAAGACACAACTACCACACCTGATGGGGAAAATTGATGAAATGGGGACCATTACTTTTCAAGGAGAGAGGAATGATCTAGGCAATAATTTAGGTGATAATTTGGGTGATAGTTCCACCCCAATTGATGACAGAACTTCTAGGAGCTATAACTTTTGCACCGTAGTTCTAATTGACTCGCTATGTATATCGTTGGAAAGATAAGAATGAGGAGAACATCTTGAGATGTCATATAAATTTTCTCAATGAAATTTGACCCCTAAAAACTCAATGGAAGTGCCCCCAATTTTAATTCTAGTAGTGCAGTCTAAAAATAGTAAGTTTCTAAAAATAATAATTCCTTAAATTCTGTATTGTTTTAAATCCTAGAAGTCAAACCACTTAATCTCTCTCAAGATTGGTGACCTTCCACATCCTCCCCATGATTTAAAAATGTGTATAAATGAATAGGTAACCTAAAATGTGAATACATACATCTCTTCCCAGAGATAAGCATATAGTTGTATTGTGATCTTGACTATACTACATCTCTTCTTAGAGAATTCATTGTTACTGTATTTTTTTGGTAGTTGATCATTTTTTAAAAATGGATATCATGATTACTTGTAATAAAAATATATATGCTGAGGAAACTACTTAGATATATTTTAGTCATGTATGGCTCTATTTTGGTCTCCCCAAGTCCATTTTCTCAGATCGAGATAGGAGGGTCTTGAGCATCTTCTGGTCCACTCTATGGAAGATGAAGGATACCAAGCTGATGAAGTCTAAAGACTTCCATCCATAGATTGATGGCTAGACAAAGGTGGTAAGCTGCTTGATTATTCACATGATTTGGATGTATCACTGCAAACATCCATGCACATGGGATGAGGGACTTCTTTTCATACAACATGGATACAATCAGGTGCTACATAGCTCGACCAAGCATAGTCCATTCTAAGTATGTTTTAGGTTCCAAGCCATGGATCCAATTGATATAGCTATTCCATTTTCTACCATAGAATATACACCTCATAGAAGATCTAAGGCAACAAAAGCAACAAAGTTTATTAAACAAATGTAGCACATCCAACAACAAGTTCATGACATCCTGGAGAAGATGAATCATAAGTATAAGCAATGGCATGAAAAGTATAAGATTGCACACCATTTTGTTATGGGTGACAAGGTTTGGTTGTGGCCTCAGAAGGAATGACTTGTAGGCCCACATAAAAAGATTCACCTTATGTAATATGGTCCCTACACCATCACCAAAAAAGCAGGAGAAAATGCTTTTAAATTGAACCTACCAACCTACCTTGGTTTGCATCCAATATTCAATGTGGAGCTCGTAAAATCATATCACCTACCTCTATTAGACACTTAAGTTGTAGCAGAACAACTAGACATTGATGAGCTTGATCCATAGACTTTTTTTATAGTAGAAGAGGATCAAATTGTGTACACCTAGATGAAGACAACAAGAGGATGCTCTATTCTATGTTATCGAGTGGTCAAAAGGGGCCAGCTTAACCACCAAGGTGAGTGTCTCACAAAGAATAAAATAAAGACATGACTAACACACCTGATGGGGAACATTGACTCAATGGGGACCATTGCTTTTTAAGGAGTGAAGAATGATCCAGGCAATAATTTAGGTGACAGTTCCACCCCAATTGATGATGAAACTTTTGGGAGCCATAACTTTTGCATCGTAGCTCCAATTGACTCACTATTTGTACCATTGGAAAGCTAAGTATGAGGAGAATGTCATGAGATGACATAGATCTCTGATTGATGAAGACTAACCCATAAAAACTAAATGATAGTGCCCCAAATTTCAATTTTAATAGTGTGGTCTAAAAATAGTAAATTTCTAAAAATAGTAATTCCTCAAATTCTGTATTGTTTTAAATCTTGGAAGTCAAACCACTTAATCTCCCTCTAGATTGGTGACCTTCCATGTCATCTCCATGATTTAAAAATGTGTATAAATTAATAGGTAACCTAAAATGTGAAGATAGACATCTCTTCCCAGAGATAAGCATATAATTGTATTGCAATCTAGTGTAACACTACATCTCTTCTAAGAGAATTCATTGTTACTATATTTTTGTGGTAGTTGATAGTTTTTCCAAAATGGCTATCATGATTATTTGTAATAAAAATATATCTCTTGAGGAAACTACTCAACTATATTTTAGTCATGTATGGCTCCATTTTGCTCTCCCTGAGTCCATTATCTCAGATCGAGATAGCAGGTTCCTAAGCATCTTCTAGTCCACTCTATGGAAGATGATGGATACAAGCTGATGAAGTCCATAGCCTTCCATCCATAGACTGATGGTTAGATAGATGTGGTAAATCCATTGATTGTTCACATGATTTGGATGTATCACTCCAAGAATCCATGCACATGGGATGAGGGGCTTCTTTTCATACAACATGGATACAATTAGGCGCTACACAGTTTGACCAAGCATAATCTATTCCAAGTATGTTTTGGGTTTCAACCCATGGCTCCAATTGATATAGCTATTACATTTTCCACCATAGAATACACACCTCATGGAAGATCTGAGGCAGAAAAAACAACAAAGTTTATTGAACAAATCTAACACATCTAGCAATAATTTCATGACATCCTAGAGAAGATGAATCATAAGTATAAACAATGCCATGACAAGCATCATATTGCACACTATTTTTTTGTGGGTGACAAGGTTTGGTTGAAGATTTAGAAGGAATGACTTGTAGGCCCAAACATAAATTTTTGGCCTTTTTGATATGGTCGCTAAACCATCAGTAGAAAAGTTGGATAAAATTCTTTTGAGTTGAACCTACTAGCCTACCTTGGTTTGCATCAAATATTCAATGTGGAGCTCCTCAAACCATATCACCCACCTCTATTAGACACTTTAGTTGAAGTAGAAGAATTAGAAATTGATGATCTTGATCCCTAGAGTTTTCCTCTAGTGGAAGAGGATCAGATTGTGGACACTTAGATGAAGACAACAAGAGGACACTCTATTCCACTTTATCGAGTGGTCAAAAGGGGCCAGCTTAGCCACCAAGGTGAATGGCTCATAGAGAATCAAATAGAGACACAACTACCACACCTGATGGGGAACATTGACCCAATGTTGAAAATTAATTTTCAAGGAGGGAAGAATGATCAGGGCAATAATTTAGGTGACAATTTGGGTGGCAGTTCCACCCCAATTGATGATGAAACTTTTGGGAGCCATAACTTTTGCATCGTAGCTCCAATTGACCCACCATTTGAACCATTGGAAAGCTAAGAATGAGAAAAAGATTGTGAGATGGCATAGATATTTTCTCAATAAATTTTGACCCTTAAAAACCCAATGGAAGTTCCCTAAATTTCAATTTTAGTAGTGCAATCTAAAAATAGTAAGTTTTTAAAAATAGTAATTCCTTGAATTCTATATTGTTATAAATCTTAGGAGTCAAACAACTTAATCTCCCTTGAGATTGGTGGCCTTACAGATCCCATGCTTTCAAAATGTATATAAATGAAGAGGTAACCTAAAATGTGAAGACATACATCTCTTCCCAGAGATAAACATATAATTGTATTGTGATCTTGAGTAATACTACATCTCTTCTCAGAGAATTCATTGTTACTGTATTTTTTTGGTAGTTGATCATTTTTCAAAAATGGCTATCATGATTGCTTGTAATAAAAATATATCTACTGAGGAAACTAATTAACTATATTTTAGTCATGTATGGCTCCATTTTGGTCTCCCCAAGTCCATTGTCTCAGATCGAGATAGCAAGTTTTTGAGCATTTTCTGGTCCACTCTATGGAAGATGACGGATACCAAGCTGATGAAGTCCACAGGCTTCCATCCATAGACTAATGGTCAGACAATGGTGGTAAACCACTTGACTGGTGACATGATTTGGATGTATCACTCCAAACATCCACACATATGGGATGAGGGACTTCTTTTCATACAACATGGATACAATTAGGTGCTGCACAGCTTGACCAAGCACAGTCCATTCCAAATATGTTTTGGGTTCCAACCCATGGCTCTAGTTGATATAAATGTTCCATTTTATAGCATGAAATACACACCTCATAAAAGTTTTGAGGTAGCAAAAGCAACAAAGTTTATTAAATAAATTCAACACATCTAGCAACAAGTTCATGACATCCTAGAGAAGATGAATCAGAAGTATAAGCAATGAAATGACAAGCATAGGATTACACACAATTTTGCTATGGGTGACAAGGTTTGGTTGTAGCTTCAAAAGAAAGGACTTGTAAGCCCACATAGAAATATTCAACCTCTATAATGTGGTCCTTACACCATCACTAGAAAAGTTGGATAAAATGCTTTTGAGTTGAACCTACTAGCCTACCTTGGTCTGCATCCAATATTCAATGTGGAGCTCTTCAAACCATATCACCCACATCCATTAGACACTTCAATTATAGTAGAACAACTAGACATTAATGTTCTTGATCCATAGAGTTTTTCTCCAGTGGAAGAGGATCAGATTGTGGACACCTGGATGAAGACAACAAGAGGACGCTCTATTTTGCTTTATCGAGTGGTCAAGAGGGGCCAGCTTAGCCACCAAGGTGAGTGGCTCACAGAGAATCAAATAAAGACACAACTACCACACCTGATGGGGAACATTGACGTAATGGGTACCATTGCTTTTAAATGAGGGAGGAATGATCCAGGTGACAATTTAGGTGATAATTTGGGTGATAGTTCCACCCTAATTACTGACGAAACTTTTGGGAGCCATAACTTTGGTATTGTAGCTCCAATTGACTCATCGTTTGAACCATCAAAAAGATAAGAATGAGGATAAAATCATGAGTTGACATAGAGCTCAACTCAATGAATTTTGACCCCTAAAAACCCAATGGAAGTGCCCCAAATATCAATTTTAGTAGTGCATTCTAAAAATAGTAAGTTTGTAAAAATAGTAATTCCTCAAATTCTGTATTATTTTAAATCTTAGAAGTCAAACCACATAATCTCTCTCAAGATTGGTGACCATCCACATCCTCTCCATGCTTTCAAAATGTGTATAAATGAAGAGGTAACCTAAAATGTGAAGATAGACATCTCTTCCCAGAGGTAAGCATATAATTGTATTGCAATCTTGAGTAATACTACATCTCTTCTCAGAGAATTCATTATTACTATATTTTTTTGGTAGTTGATTAGTTTTTAAAAATGGCTATCATGATAGCTTGTAATAAAAATATATCTTTTGAGGAAACTACTCAACTATATTTTAGTCATGTATGGCTCCATTTTGGTCTCACCAAGTACATTCTCTCAGATTGAGATAGCAGGTTCCTGAGCATCTTCTAGTCCACTCTATGGAAAATGATGGATACCAAGCTGATGAAGTCCATAGCCTTCCATCCATAGACTGATGGTTAGACAGAGGTGGAAAACTACTTGATTGTTCACATGATTTAGATGTATCACTCCAAAAACTAATGCACATGGTATGAGGGAATTCTTTTTATACAACATGGATGCAATCAAGTGTTGCACAGCTTGACCAAGCATAGTCCGGTCCAAGTATGTTTTGGGTTCTAACCCATGGATCCAATTGATATATATATTCTATTTTACACCATGGAATACACACCTCATAGAAGATCTAAGGTAGCAAAAGCAACAAAGTTTATTAAAAAAATGTAACACATCTAAGAACAAGTTCATGACATCCTGGAGAAGATGAATCAAAAGTATAAACAACGCCATGACAAGCATAGGATTACACACCATTTTGTTGTGGGTGACAAGGTTTGGTTGTAGCTTCAAAAATAATGACTTGTAGGCCCAAATAGAAATATCTAGCCTCTATGACATGGTCCCTACACCATCACCAAAAAATTTGGAGAAAATGCTTTTGAGTTGAACCTACCAGCCTACCTTGGTCTACATCCAATATTCAATGTGGAGCTTCTCAAACCATATCACCCACCTCTATTAGACACTTTAGTTGTAGCAGAACAACTAGACATTGACAAACTTGATCCATAGAGTTTTGCTCCAGTGGAAGAGGATCAGATTGTGGATACCTAGATGAAGACAATAAGAGGTCATTCTATTCTCCTTTATCGAGGGGTCAAAAGGGGCCACCTTAGCCACCAAGGTGAGTGGCTCATAGAGAATCAACTCAAGACACAACTATCAAACTTGATGGGGAACATTGATTAAATGGGGACCATTAATTTTCAAGGAGGGAGGAATGATCTGGGAAATAATTTAGGTGACAATTTGGGTGACAGTTTTACCCCAATTGATGATGAAACTTTTAGGAGCCATAACTTTTACACTGTAGCTCCAATTGACTCACTGTTTGTACCATTGGAAAGCTAAGAATTAGGAGAACATCATGAGATGGCATAAAGCATTGATTAATGAAGTTTGACCCTTAAAAACCCAATGGAAGTGCCCCAAATTTAAATTTTAGTAGTGCAGTCTAAAAATAGTAAGTTTCTAAAAATAGTAATTCCTCAAACTATGTATTGTTTTAAATATTAGAAGTCAAACCACTTAATCTCTTTCAATATTGGTGACCTTACATATCCTTTCCATGATTTAAAAATGTGTATAAATGAAGAGGTAACCCAAAAATTTTTGACAGACATCTCTTCTCAGAGATAAGCATATATTGTATTACGATCTTGAGTAATACTACATCTCTTCTAAGAGAATTCATTATTACTGTATTTTTGTGGTAGTTGATCATTATTCAAAAATTGCTATCATGATTGCTTGTAAGTAAACTATATCTACTAAGAAAACTGCTCAACTATATTTTAGTCATGTATGGCTCCATTTTAGTGTCCCTAAGTCGATTGTCTCATATTGAGATAGCAGGTTCTTAAGAATATTTTGGTCCACTCTATGGAAGATGATAGATACGAAGATGATGAAGTCCACAACCTTCTATCCATAGATTGATGGTCAGATAGAGGTGGTAAACTACTTGATTATTCACATGATTTATATGTATCACTCCAAGCATCCATACACATGGGATGAGGGACTTCTTTTCATACAACATGGATACAATCAATCGCTACATAGCTCGACCAAGCACAGTCCATTCTAAGTATGTTTTGGGTTCCAACCCATGGTTCAAATTGATATAGTTGTTCCATTTTCCATAATGGAATACACACCTCATGGAATATATGAGGTAGTAAAGGCAACAAAGTTTATTTAACAAATGCAACACATCCAACAACAAGTTCATGACATCTTGGAGAAGAGGAATCAACAGTATAAGAAATGCCATGACAAGCATAGGATTACACACCATTTTACTATGGGTGACAAGGTTTGGTTGCGACTTCAAAAGGAATGACTTGTAGGCCAATGCAAAAATATTTGTCTCTACATCATCACTAGAAAAGTTGGAGAAAATGCTTTTGAGTTGAACCTACCAACGTACCTTGGTCTCCATTCAATATTCAATGTGGAGCTCCTCAAATTATATCACCCACCTCTGTTGGACACTTCAATTGTAGTAGAATAACTAGACATTGATGAGCTTGATCCATAGAGTTTTGCTCCAATGGAAGAGGATCAGATTGTGGACACCTAGATGAAGACAATAAGAGGATGCTCCATTCTGCTTTATCGAGTGGTCAAAAGGGGCTAAATTAGCCACCAAGGTGAGAGGCTCACAGAGAATCAAATCAAGACACAAATACCACACCAGAAGGGGAAAATTGATGCAATGGGGAACATTAATCTTCAAGGAGGGAGGAATGCTCTAGACAATAATTTGGGCAACAATTTGGGTGACAGTTGCATCCCAATTGATGATGGAACTTCTGGGAACCATAACTTTTGCACCATAGCTCTAATTGACTCACCATTTGAACCGTTGGAAAGATAATAATGAAGAGAACATTTTTAGATAGCATATAGATTTGATCAATGAGGTTTAAACCCTAAAAACCTAATGGAAGTTCCCCAAATTTCAATTTTAGTAGTGCATTCTTGAAATAGTAAGTTTCTGTAAATCATATTTCTCAAATTCTATATTGTTTTAAATCTTGAAAGTGAAACCACTTAATCTCACTCAATATTGGTGGCCTTCCACATCCTCCCCATGCTTTAAAAATGTGAATAAATGAAGAGGTAACCCAAAATGTGAAGATAGGCATCTCTTCCCATAGATAAGCATATAATTGTATTGTGATCTTGAGTAATACTACATCTCTTCACAAAGAATTCATTATTACTGTAGTTTTGTGGTATTTGGTCATTTTTGAAAAATGGATATCATGATTACTTGTAAGAAAAATATATCTACTAAGGAAATTGCTCAACTATATTTTAGTCATGTATGGCTCCATTTTCATCTACCCAAGTCCAATGTCTTAGATTGAGATAGCAGGTGCCTGAGCATCTTCTGGTCCACTCTATAGAAGATGATGGATACCAAGCTGATGAATTCCAAAGCCTTCCATCCACAGACTTATGGTCAGATAGAGGTGGTAAACTACTTGATTGTTCACATGATTTAGAGGTATCACTCCAAACATCCTTACACATAGGATGAGGGACTTCTTTTAATACAACATGGATACAATCAGGCGTTGCACAGCTCAACCAAGCACAGTCCATTCCAAGTATGTTTTGGGTTCCAATCCATGGCTCCAATTGATATAGCTATTCCATTTTACACCATGGAATACACACCTAATGATAGATATAAGATAGCAAAATCAATAAAGTTTATTAAACAAATGCAACATATTTAAACAACAAGTTCATGACATCCTGGAGAAGATGAAATAGAAGTATAAGCAATGCCATGACAAGCATAGGATTACACACAATTTTGATATGGGTGACAAGGTTTGGTTACAAATTTAAAAGGAACAACTTGTATGCCCACACAAAAAGATTCAGCCTTTGCAATATGGTCCCTACACCATCACTAGAAAAGTTAGAGAAAATGCTTTTGAGTTGAACCTACTAGCCTACCTTGGTCTGCATCTAATATTCAATGTGGAGCTCCTCAAACCATATCACCCACCTCTATTAGACACTTAAGTTGTAGAATAATTAGACATTGATGAGCTTGATCCACATAGTTTTTCTCCAGTGGAAGAGGATTAGATTGTAGACACCTGGATGAAGACAATAAGAGGATGGTCTATTCCGCTTTATCGAGTGGTCAAAAGGGGCCAGTTTAGCCACCAAGGTGAGTGGCTCAAAGAGAATCAAATCAAGACACAACTACCACACCTAATGGGGACCATTGATTTTCAAGGAGGTAGGAATGATTTGGGTGATAATTTAGGTGATAATTTGGGTGATAGTTACACCCTAATTATTGATAGAACTTCTGGGATCCATAACTTTTGCACTGTAGCTCCAATTGACTCACCGTTTGAGCTGTTGAAAAGCTAAGAATGAGGACAACATAATGAAATGACATATAGATTTACTTAATGAAGTTTGACACCTTAAAACTCTATGGAAGTGCTCAAAATTTTAATTTTAGTAGTGCAATCTAAAAATAGTAAGTTTCTAAAAATAGTAATTCCTTGAATTCTGTATTGTTTTAAATCTTGGAAGTTGAACCACTTAATCTCTCTTGAGATTGGTGACATTCCACATCCTCCCCATGATTTCAAAATGTGTATAAATGAAGAGGTAACCTGAAATGTGAAGACAAACATCTCTTCCCAGAGATAAGCATATAATTGTATTGGGATCTTGAGTAATACTACATCTCTTCTCAGAGATTTCATTGTTACTATATTTTTGTGGTAGTTGATCATTTTTCAAAAATGGCTATCATGATTATTGTAAGAAAGATATATCTACTGAGGAAATTGATCAACTATATCTTAGTCATTTATGGCTCCATATTGGTCTCCCCAAGTCCATTGTCTCAGATCAAGATAGCAGGTTCCTGAGCATCTTCTGGTCCACTCTATAGAAGATGATGGATACCAAGTTGCTAAAGTCCATAGCCTTCCATCCAAAGACTAATGATCAGATAGAGGTGGTAAACTACTTAAGTCTTCACATGATTCAAATGTATCACTCCAAATGTCCATGCACATGGGATGAGGGACTTCTTTTCATACAACATGGATACAATCAGGTGCTACATAGCTTGACCAAGCATAGTCCGTTCCAAGTATGTTTTGGGTTCTAACCCATGGATCCAATTGATATATCTATTCTATTTTACACCATGGAATACACACCTCATAGAAGATCTGAGGTATCAAAAGCAACAAAGTTTATTAAAAAAATGTAACACATCTAAGAACAAGTTCATGACATCCTGGAGAAGATGAATAAAAATTATAAACAATGCCATGACAAACATAGGATTACACACCATTTTGTTGTGGGTGACAAGGTTTGGTTGTAGCTTCAGAAATAATGACTTGTAGGCCCACGTATAAAGATATAGCCTCTATGACATGGTCCCTACACCATCACCAAAAAAGTTGGAGAAAATGCTTTTGAGTTGAACCTACCAGCCTACCTTGGTCTACATCCAATATTCAATGTGGAGCTTCTCAAACCATATCACCCACCTCTATTAGACACTTCAGTTGTAGTAGAACAACTAGACATTGATGAACTTGATCCATAGAGTTTTTCTCCAGTGGAAGAGGATCAGATTGTGGATACCTAGATGAAGACAATAAGAGGTCATTCTATTCTCCTTTATCGAGGGGTCAAAAGGGGCCACCTTAGCCACCAAGGTGAGTGGCTCATAGAGAATCAACTCAAGACACAACTACCAAACTTGATGGGGAACATTGATTCAATGGGGACCATTAATTTTCAAGGAGGGAGGAATGATCTGGGAAATAATTTAGGTGACAATTTGGGTGACAGTTATACCCCAATTGATGATGAAACTTTTGGGAGCCATAACTTTTACACTGTAGCTCCAATTGACTCACTGTTTGTACCGTTTGAAAGCAAAGAATTAGGAGAGCATCATGAGATGGCATAAAGCATTGATTAATGAAGTTTGACCCTTAAAAACCCAATGGAAGTGCCCCAAATTTAAATTTTAGTAGTGCAGTCTAAAAATAGTAAGTTTCTAAAAATAGTAATTCCTCAAATTATGTATTGTTTTAAATATTAGAAGTCAAACCACTTAATCTCTTTCAATATTGGTGACCTTACACATCCTTTCCATGATTTAAAAATGTGTATAAATGAAGACGTAACCCAAAATTTTTAGACAGACATCTCTTCTCAGAGATAAGCATATAATTGTATTACGATCTTGAGTAATACTACATCTCTTCTAAGAGAATTCATTATTACTGTATTTTTGTGGTAGTTGATCATTTTTCAAAAATTGCTATCATGATTGCTTATAAGAAAACTATATCTACTAAGAAAACTGCTCAACTATATTTTAGTCATGTATGGCTCCATTTTAGTGTCCCTAAGTCGATTGTCTCATATTGAGATAGCAGGTTCTTGAGAATATTTTGGTCCACTCTATGGAAGATGATAGATACCAAGATGATGAAGTCCACAACCTTCTATCCATAGATTGATGGTCAGATAGAGGTGGTAAACTACTTGATTATTCACATGATTTAGATGTATCACTCCAAACATCCATACACATGGGATGAGGGACTTCTTTTCATACAACATGGATACAATCAATCGCTACATAGCTCGACCAAGCACAGTCCATTCTAAGTATGTTTTGGGTTTTAACCCATGGTTCAAATTGATATAGTTATTCCATTTTCCATAATGGAATACACACCTCATGGAATATCTGAGGTAGTAAAGGCAACAAAGTTTATTTAACAAATGCAACACATCCAACAAGTTCATGACATCTTGGAGAAGATGAATCAGAAGTATAACCAATGCCATGACAAGCATAGGATTACACACCATTTTACTTTGGGTGACAAGGTTTGGTTGCGACTTCAAAAGGAATGACTTGTAGGCCAATGCAAAAAGATTTGACCTCTATGATATGGTCTCTACACCATCACTAGAAAAGTTGGAGAAAATGCTTTTGAGTTGAACCTACCGGCCTACCTTGGTCTTCATTCAATATTCAATGTGGAGCTCCTCAAACTATATCACCCACCTCTGTTGGACACTTCAATTGTAGTAGAATAAAGAGACATTGATGAGCTTGATCCATAGAGTTTCGCTCTAATGAAAGAGGATTAGATTGTGGACACCTAGATGAAGACAACAAGAGGATGCTCTATTCTGCTTTATCGAGTGGTCAAAAGGGGCTAAATTAGCCACCAAGGTGAGAGGCTCACAGAGAATCAAATCAAGACACAAATACCACACCAGATGGGGAACATTGATGCAATGGGGAACATTAATCTTCAAGGAGGGAGGAATGATCTAGACAATAATTTAGGCAACAATTTGGGTGATAGTTGCATCCCAATTGATGATGGAACTTCTGGGAACCATAACTTTTGCACCATAGTTCTAATTGACTCACCATTTGAACCGTTGGAAAGCTAATAATGAAGATAACATTTTGAGATGGCATAGAGATTTGATCAATGAGGTTTAAACCCTAAAAACATAATGGCAATTCCCCAAATTTCAATTTTAGTAGTGCATTCTTGAAATAGTAAGTTTCTATAAATCATATTTCTCAAATTCTATATTGTTTTAAATCTTGAAAGTGAAACCACTTAATCTCCCTCAATATTGGTGGCCTTCCACATCCTCCCCATGCTTTCAAAATGTGAATAAATGAAGAGGTAACCCAAAATGTGAAGATAGGCATCTCTTCCCATAGATAAGCATATAATTGTATTGTGATCTTGAGTAATACTACATCTCTTCTCAAAGAATTCATTATTACTATAGTTTTGTGGTATTTGGTCATTTTTGAAAAATGGATATCATGATTACTTGTAAGAAAAATATATCTACTAAGGAAATTGCTCAACTATATTTTATTCATGTATGGCTCCATTTTCATCTCCCCAAGTCCAATGTCTTAGATTAAGATAGCAGGTTCCTGAGCATCTTCTGGTCCACTCTATAGAAGATGATGGATACCAAGCTGATGAAGTCCATAGCCTTCCATCCATAGACTGATGGTCAGATAGAGGTGGTAAACTACTTGATTGTTCACATGATTTGGATATATCACTCCAAAAATCCTTTCACATAGGATGAGTGACTTCTTTTAATACAACATGGATACAATCAGGCATTGCACAGCTCAACCAAGCACAATCCATTCCAAGTATGTTTTGGCTTCCAACCCATGGCTCCAATTGATATAGCTATTCCATTTTACACCATGGAATACAAACCTAATGGAAGATCTAAGGTAGCAAAAGCAATAAAGTTTATTAAACAAATGCAACATATCCAACAACAAGTTCATGACATCCTGGAGAAGATGAAATAGAAGTATAAGCAATGCCATGACAAGCATAGGATTACACACAATTTTGCTATGGGTGACAAGGTTTGGTTATAGATTTAAAAGGAACAACTTGTAGGCCCACACAAAAAGATTCAGCCTTTGTAATATGGTCCCTACACCATCACTAGAAAAGTTAGAGAAAATGCTTTTGAGTTGAACCTACTAGCCTACCTTGGTCTGCATCTAATATTCAATGTGGAGCTCCTCAAACCATATCACCCACCTCTATTAGACACTTAAGTCGTTTTAGAATAATTAGACATTGATGAGCTTGATCCACATATTTTTTCTCCAGTGGAAGAGGATTAGATTGTAGACACCTGGATGAAGACAACAAGAGGATGGTCTATTCCACTTTATCGAGTGGTCAAATGGAGCCAGTTTAGCCACCAAGGTGAGTGGCTCAAAGAGAATAAAATCAAGACAAAACTACCACACCTAATGGGTACCATTGATTTTCAATGAGGTAGTAATGATTTGGATGATAATTTAGGTGATAATTTGGGTGATAGTTCCACCCTAATTATCGATAGAACTTCTGGGAGCCATAACTTTTGCACTGTAGCTCCAATTGACTCACCGTTTGAGCTGTTGAAAAGCTAAGAATGAGGAGAACATAATGAAATGGCATATAGATTTAATTAATGAAGTTTGACACCTTAAAAATCTATGAAAGTGTTTAAAATTTTAATTTTAGTAGTGCAATCTAAAAATAGTAAGTTTCTAAAAATAGTAATTCCTTGAATTCTATATTGTTTTAAATCTTGGAAGTTGAACCACTTAATCTCTCTTGAGATTGGTGACCTTCCACATTCTCCCCATGATTTAAAAATGTGTATAAATGAAGAGGTAACCTGAAATGTGAAGACAAACATCTCTTCCCAGAGATAAGCATATAATTGTATTGGGATCTTGAGTAATACTACATCTCTTCTCAGAGATTTCATTGTTACTATATTTTTGTGGTAGTTGATCATTTTTCAAAAATGGCTATCATGATTATTGTAATAAAAATATATCTACTGAGGAAATTGATCAACTATATCTTAGTCATTTATGGCTCCATTTTGGTCTCCCCAAGTCCATTGTCTCAGATCAACATAGCAGGTTCCTGAGCATCTTCTGGTCCACTCTATAGAAGATGATGGATACCAAGCTGCTGAAGTCCATAGCCTTCCATCCAAAGAATGATGATCAGATAGAGGTGGTAAACTACTTGAGTCTTCACATGATTCAAATGTATCACTCCAAATGTCCATGCACATGGGATGAGGGACTTCTTTTCATACAACATGGATACAATCGGGCGTTGCATAGCTTGACCAAACACAATCCATTACAAGTATGTTTTGGGTTCCAACCCATGGCTCCAATTGATATAGTTGTTCCATTTTCCACCATGGAATACACACCTCATGGAATATCTAACGCAAAAAAATCAATAAAGTTTATTGAAGAAATGCAACACATCCAACAACAAGTTCATGACATCCTAGAGAAGATGAATCAAAAGTATAAGAAATACCATGAGAAGCATAAGATTACACACCATTTTGCTATGGGTGATAAGGTTTGGTTGTGGCTTTAAAAGGAATGACTTGTAAGCCCACATAGAAAGATTTAGCCTCTGTGTTATGGTCCCTACACCATCACCAAAAAAGGTGGAGAAAATTCTTTTGAGTTTAACCTACTAGCCTACCTTGCTCTGCATCCAATATTCAATGTGGAGCTCTTCAAAATATATCACCCACCTCTATTAGACACTTAAATTGTAGTAGAACAACTAGACATTGATGAGCTTGATCCATAGAGTTTTGCTCCAGTGGAAGAGGATCAGATTATGGACACCTAGATGAAGACAACAAGAGGATGCTTTATTCTACTTTATTGAGTCGTCAAAAGGGGCCAAATTAGCCACCAAGGTCAGAGGCTCACAGAGAATCAAATCAAGACACAAATACCACACCAGATGGGGAAAATTGATGCAATGGGGAATGTTAATCTTCAAGGAGGGAGGAATGATCTGGGTAATAATTTGGGTTAACACCTACCCAAATTTCCATTATGGACCTTCTCAAGTCCTCAGTAGTCCATTGTGACATACTAAATAAAATATTTCATGAATATAAGGTGCCTAAGGATATTGATACTAGTTAATTCTACGCCTTGATTGGACACCTATCAAAAACCCAAAAAATCACTTTTCACCCATTGGTCATAATAATAATTATCCCCTCT
Source organism: Torreya grandis (assembly GCA_037957365.1). Classification (NCBI taxonomy): domain Eukaryota; kingdom Viridiplantae; phylum Streptophyta; class Pinopsida; order Cupressales; family Taxaceae; genus Torreya; species Torreya grandis. The sequence goes on from JARHVA010006168.1 coordinate 101,210, forward strand.
ACATTAATGTATCCTTTGCCAACCAAAAGGTTCCTTGAGTACTTATAGATAAAGGGGAAGCAATAAAAAAAGCAATATTTGTAATATGACTTAAGTCAAAATTTTAGGGAACTAAAAGTCATCTTATGGGTAAAATGAGATCATCATCAAAGTGTATGATGATAATGAGAGATAGTTAATGGGCATGATATATCTCCCCATCATGGTGGGACCTATAGCTCACCAAACCCTCATCCATGTGGTCAAATTTGATATTCCATATGATATTATTCTCAGATGGCCATGGATCCATAAGATGAAAGAATTTACATCTAATCTCCATCAATGCCTCAAATTTCCTCATTTTAGGAAGGCAATAACAATCCATGGGGATCCAAAATTCTTTCATAATTATCAACTATAATAGGAAGACTATAATATGTACCAACCCACAACATAAACTAAACCATATAACCCCATGCCAAATAAATAAATTCATCCTGCTGAGTTATTAATCACTCCATCAAATCCTCCCAGGTCTACCCACATTAAAATTATTTCCAAGCGTTGTATATAATACAAATATCAAACATTCAATGTTGTTAATCTAACCTTGTCACCCCGAAGATATGGGTCCCATACCATGAGGTAGGTATGACCAACTACCTACATTTATAGGTCTACATCCTTAGAAAAAGTATAAATGTTATCATATGAAGAAATAAAAAGATCAAATGATTCTTGGCTATCTACAGAAGGTTTTGCTTCATGTTTCTAGAATCTAGTATATGCCGTAACTAATCACATTATCAAGAATATGGATTGTAAAGGTAGGGATTTGGGCCTACAAAAATAAGGGATTTTATAACCCATTTCAATATTATAACATGGGGGATGTCTAGGCCTAGGATACAAACCACCTGGTACAGATCCTTATGATGTCATTTTAGATACTTATTTAGTTTTCAAAGATCACCTAGCTGAGATAGAAATCAAAACAAGTTCTATGTATAGTTCCTATTATAGGATTAATTTTCACCCTTGGAGGGGGTTATTTAGGCTCTCTCTAATTGAGCTATAATTTTGGGACTACCCCAGGTTGTGGGTCACCTATGTTGGGGCTAAACCTCCAGAGTAGGTTGACTTCCTCTTTGATGCTAACTTAAAACTAAAACTAAGCCTAATGCTTCATAAGAAAAGGGTTATAAAGAGCGTAAGGGCTCATAATAGAGTTAACCTGGTGATGTACAAAACTTAAGATCGAAACTCCCATAGGTTTGAACCCATGCTAGATAAGTAGAGGATAATACTAGTTTACACAACCTTAAGATCAAGCAACTTTCATAAGTATTTCATAGAAGAGGTTTAGAATAGAACACTAATCTAAACCTGAAAAAAACATAGAAAACTTATTAAACAAAGTTAGAAAGAAGGACCATGGATGAGGAAGATTCTCCTTAACATAATGCCATAGTACACAACTTTCCAAACACATATTCAAGGCATAATAGAGGTAAAGAAAGCCTCATGTTACATAAATAGGTAGTTCTTACAAATGCTTGATAGGGTCCAGTCTAATTAAGATGAGCATACTTTGTAGTATCCCAAAGAGTTCCCATCTCTTAGAAAGATAAAAAAGTATAAATTTAAGAACCACTTTATAAAATGGAAAGAAAGGGATAATATAGGATAAGGGGAAGAGGAGAGATAGAAGAGGGAAACATTTCTAGTGACTCATGGAGAATCATGCTTGCTCTGCTTGAGAACCCAGTTTATTTATCTCATTTGATCCATTAGGCATGGATTCACCTCTCTAGAACTTAGTTGATCATGAAGATTATGCAAGGATTCCTCTTTCTATAACTTCCTCTTGAAACAACAAGGGATAAAACAAAACAAGAAAGGCAAATAAATGTAGGAAAATGCAGGAAATAAAAAACAACTAACCTACAAAATAAATGTGCATAAGGGAAATTACAACATAAAATATAATCTAACCTATATACAAGTTTATAATTTACAATTACTCCCCACTTGGATCAAATTGAAAGGATTTGGCATCACTTACTTGTGATTAAATAGGATATAAAACACCTTGCCTTAAGAGCTTATGATATGTGAGCTGAAACACTTGACTGTTGATTCCTTTGGGATACTCTCAAGTGGATGAAAAGGGGAAAACACATCTCCAATGTAGACATATTAGTCCATTTCTTGAAGGCTTGAGCAAAATTATATTATACGCCCCTCAAAAAAATCTTATTTTAAACTGGTACTTGGTTGACTATATAGACTTAGGCAAAAAGGCTCTAAGACATCCCAAAAAGAAGCCTCCTCTTATTCATATGAGACAATACCAATTTCAACACCATATTTTATTTTTTTACTTTAGAGGGAGCCATATGGTAGTTCAGCTATCAACCTAAGGCCCAACATGTCATATCCCTATGGTTCTGAATATGACCATTCTCTTTCATTTTTTAAGGCATCAATACTACCTTTAAAGAATATCTCATCATGAGATTGATAAACATCCTCAACCTAATGGGTGAGTTCCTCTTCATGTTTTGGAATAGGTATAGGCTAGTTTATAACTTATACTTGACCCATAAATTCATAGTACAGTTGTTGCCATACTGTATTTTTGTGGTAGTTGATCATTTTTCAAAAATGGCTATCATGATTTCTTGTAAGAAAAATATATCTACTGAGAAAATTACTCAACTATATATTATTCATGTATGACTCCATTTTGTTTTCCCCATGTCCATTGTCTCAGATTGAAATAGTACATTCCTGAGCATCTTCTGGTCCACTCTATAGAAGATTATGGATACCAAGCTGATGAAGTCCACAACCTTCCATCCATAGACTGATAGTAAGACAAAGGTGGTAAACCACTTGATATTTCACATGATTTAGATGTATCATTCCAAAAATCCATGCACATGGGATGAGGGACTTATTTTCATACAACATGGATACAATCAGGTGCTACACATCTCGACCAAGTATAGTCCATTCCAAGTATGTTTTGGGTTCCAACCCATAGTTCTAATTGATATAGATGTTCCATTTTCCACCATGGAATACACACCTCATCGAAGATCTGAGGTATCAAAAGCAATAAATTTTATTGAACAAATTTAACACATCCAACAATAAGTTCATGACATCTTGGAGAAGATGAATCAAAAGTATAAGCAATGCCATGACAAGCATAAGATTGCACACCATTTTGCTATGGGTGATAAGGTTTGGTTGTGGCTTTAAAAGGAATGACTTGTAGGCTCACACAAAAATATTTAGCCTTTATGATATGGTCTCTACACCATCACCAGAAAAGTTGGATAAAATGCTTTTGAGTTTAACCTACCAGCCTACCTTGGTTTGCATCCAATATTCAATGTGAAGCTCCTCAAACCATATCACCCACCTCTAATGGACACTTTAGTTGTATCAAAACAATTAGAAATTGATGAGCTTGATCCATAGAGTTTTGCTCCAGTGGAAGAGGATTAGATTGTGGACACCTAGATGAAGACAACAAGAGGACACTCTATTCCGCTTTATCGAGTGGTCAAAAGGGGCCAGCTTAGCCACCAAGGTGAGCAGCTCATAGAGAATCAAATCAAGACACAACTACCACACTTGATGGGGAACATTGACGCAATGGGGAACATTGATTTTCAAGGAGGGAGGAATGATCTAGGCAATAATTTAGGTGACAATTTGGGTCATAGTTCCACCCCAATTGATGATGGAACTTCTTGGAGCCATAACTTTTGCACCGTAGCTCTAATTGACTCACTGTTTGAACCCTTGGAAAGCTAAGAATGAGGAGAATGGAATTAGATAGAATATAGCTTTAATAAATGAAGTTTGATACCATAAAACCCAATGTAAGTTACCCAAATTTCAATTTTAGTAGTGTAGTCTAAAAATAGTAAGTTTTTAAAAATAGTAATTCCTCAAATTCTTTATTGTTTTAAAATCTTGGAATTCAAACCACTTAATCTCCCTTGAGATTGGTGACCTTCCACATCCTCCCCATGCTTTCAAAATGTGTATAGATTAAGACCTGACCTAAAATGTGAAGAGAAACATCTTTTCCCAAAGATAAGCATATAATTGTATTGTGATCTTGAGTAATACTACATCTCTTCTCAGAGAATTCATTATTACTGTGTTATTTCTATGTTATTGAAATATTTATCAACCAGAACTTCTGTGTTTTTCATCATTATTAGTCTAGTGGTGGGTTCATGATAGGAGCAACCTCAACCACTTTTTTGGAACTTAATTAAAGCATTAATTTTTTTTAGTCTAGTTTTTGTCTTTATATAACTTTTGATAATATCACATTATCCAAAATTAACTAATTTTTTGTGATAATTATAAGACCTTACTTAATAACTTGTTTCATATGGTCTTGACTACTTATTTATAGATATAATAAATTCCTTATTCTTTGTTTTACATAAGCCTTGAATATATGCCATTGTCAAAAGCATTTTCATAACATTTTAATAATTTTATGTCTAGTCTATTGACTAATGAAGCTAGTATAGATTAAAAAGATTAGTTTGAGGTCTAAAATAAAAGGTAATATTATAAATAAGCATAAGTTTTATAATTTTTGATATAAATTATTATATTAGTCACTTTAGAAATAAGTTTTTCATCATTTTGATTAAAAAAGGTCTATTTAAGTAATAAATTTTTGCACATGGCATATTGAAATCATCAAAATACTAACTTTATTTTTGAAGATCACTCCTCAAATCCTAAAGTATAAATAATTGAAAATTCAAAAATAATAACCTATGTGCTTGATAGGGTAATCGATCAAAGGTTGAACTGATCAAACTAATAATAATTTATTTTATAGGTCGATTAGTCCCAAAATCAGCTAAAACATTATTTTTAATCATCTATTTAATTTGATTATTAACACATTAAATTGATGTGTGATTGAAGGCCTAATAAATTCCAAGAGAAAATATTTAAAACTACTAATGATGTTTTTTCATGGTTGATTGTCAAAGTTATTGAATTGAAACTACTAAACCATTTTCTTTTAGGACAAATGATCAAAGACTGCTTACCTTAGAACTACTAATCATTTGTTTTGTAGGTCGAATAGTCCTAGAATTGGATAAAACATTATTTTTATCAATTGTTTAGTTCTTATTTGGATTATAATAGTAAACACACATAAATTAATTAGTTAATAAATCCTTTTTTTAGTTGCCTAAGTGCCCCCTAAGGGCTATAGTGGTGTATTCTCTCCTCCTTGCATCCCTGTGGTGATTCTTGGAGGATCAAAACCACCAATAAGCTCTCCCCATATTTATTTCTAGGGTGAATCAAGAATGTGGAAGTGACATCCATGTAGTTTTCATTAGTCCCTAGGAGTTGGTGGCATGGATTTCATCACCATGCATTAGACCACACTCAATATTCTGGTAGAGTCTAAATGTTAGGACAACTGTCATTAGGCACTAAATCAAAATTCCACATAAAGGGTTCTATGGAGTGAGGGAAATTTTGGATTCAATAAATAAAGTTATTAGATAACATCCTACATGGATTTAAGCCCCATCATACCTATCATATATCGAGGCCACATTTAGTGAGCCTATATAAACCTAGAATAGGACCTTCAACCATAACAGGTAACGTGTTATCAAATTCAAGATCAACTTCTAAGTGAATATTAAGTGAAAATAGGGTTGAAAATGTTTTGGAGATTTTGTAATGGCTCACTAGCCTATAATCTTACCTTGGAAATTGTTAGATGGTGCATTCATCAAGTTACACTCTTGTGTCAGTCACTAAACTTAGGTTTATGGTTTGTGTGTGACTTGTGTGAGTGTTGTCAAGACTAGTACTATTTTTGAGCCAAAAATCCTAAAACTACCTGCAAATCAAAATACACTAGTTTTAACCTTAGAAAATCCTAGTGTTTGTCCCATTCCCTTAATTTTTGTAAACTAAGTACCATCCTATATTCACCATTACCCATCTGATCATCCACACATAAAACCTATCACTTAGATACCACAACCCTCTGATCGCATCACCAAAAACCTACCCATAAAACATTTACACCATTTCATCATCTCCATAATGTCACCTTGAGCAAGTTAATTAATTACTAGAGCTAGTCCCTCTTTCACCACATGATATTCACTCTATTATCAACTCCAAAACCATCACCATCACTATTTATATTATCATATTTTTATCACATGACAATTTATCAAATTTCAAACTAGGTATTCTTCTTATTATCAAACTATCACCCTACCAGGTTTGAGATTAGCAACCATCATCATCTTGTCATTCATTAACTCAACATTTAGCAATTTTCAATTTCCCATCACTCTACCAATTTGAACCTAATAGTCATTGACACCATGCTAATCTATGCCATTACTGATAGTACCTACCCTAGAACTCTCATTTTTATCTCCAAAAAACTTGTCACTACTTGTATTTCACTATTACTAGTATCTATCACTCTATCTATTTTCAATCTCAACATTCATCTTATTGTCATCATGTTACCCTGCTAGATTTGAGTTAGAAATCATCATCTTCTTATCATCTCACTAACTCAACATTTGGAAATCATTGATTTCCCATCACTCTTCCAAATTAGATCTAATAGTTGTTGAAATCTTACTAGTATATGTTGTACTAATTGTCTAAATACTTTATGCACATTGCCTAAACAAAGATACATCCATCTACCCACCACTTGTCAAACTAGTTCTAATTTCTTATTCAACCTTACTTGAAGGCTTCATGTGATATCCATTTGAACCCCTTTAAGTTAATCACTTACATTTGATCCACCTCTCTTAGTATATACCTTCTAATTACCTATGCAATCTAAATGGTATTCAACACTCACTCTTGAGCCATTAAAACTAGACAAGCATCTAGGCAAAAAAATGACTAATAAAAAACCTTTAGTGAGAAACCTATTGATAATGAAGAAAATTAGAGTGATATGCACACCCTAAGGGGAAATGAATATCACCCAAATGACCTTTTGGATATCGATAGATACAATATTGAATAATACATCCATGAACATTGTGAATAGCTACTTATACACATCATTGAAACTAGAACCACCTTACCACAAAATTTTAATGTTAGGAATCTTGTCTGACCTCAACACCGTACATGTCACAATACTCTTCCCATTACATTAGATGAAGATGAAGACCAAGAATTGGTCAGTGATGAATAAACAAACCCTATTCCTACTACCAATGCCAATAAGGTTAAAGCTAGCAAGGGAAAGTCTGCTCTAGAAAAATAGGTCAAAAATGATTATAAACAAGATATGATATACCACCTCCACCAACTAACCCAACAAGTTAATTCATTATCATCCTAGTTTAATTCTAAGCATCTGAAGCCTAACCCAACTAATAAAACCATAAAAACCATTTCATCATCCACTCATCATGATTAGAACAAGTCAAAACCTAATCCATCCATCTCTAATCTATTGATGAATCCATATTTTACCCTCAAATGAAAATCCATGAAGGACACTCTTTAGGGCCTTGACTCTTGATCTCACACAAAAAATATTAGTATGAAGAGTTTTACTCCTATCCCCTAGATATAAGCATCTTTAATGTACCTTTTCCAACACACTTTAAACCTCCCAAGTTTAACAAATATAAAGTAAATGATGACCCATGTGAGCATGTATTAGAGTTTGTTATGGTGTGATATGAGGTAGCATATAGTGACACATACCTAATCAGACTATTCCCTCAAAGTCTTGAAGGCCTTGCCTTACAATGGTTCATGCAGTTGCTAAAGGGATTTGTAACATCATTCAGTGACCTAAAAAAAATCTATGGAACATTTATCTTATAATGTGGAATATGAAATAACCATGTTATATTTATATGACACCAAAAAAAATTGGGGAAAGTCTAGCATCATTCTTGAAATGATGGCATGGTCATGCAAGTTACTTCACTTGATCAATTCCAGAAAGGGAGTTAACCAAGATATTTATAAATAATATTAATTATGAACTGGACCACCAAATTAAGCTCCACTGTGTCTTGACTTTGAGGATATTGTATAAAAAGGGATTCAAATTGAAAAGGCCCTCATTGAAAAAAGGATAATTATAATTTAATCCTAGAATAATTACCATTTAAGTAATACCCCCTTCAAAAATCCTAAGTTATTAAATAGAAATAGAAATGTTTTTGGGGATGGGGTTACTGACTTTAAACATGTGCAAATAGTTAAGGGATCTACCTCATCACCAAGGGAGCTACTATACTGAGAAGAAAGCCTACAATTTTTGATAGGAAATGATATTACACAAAATTAGGTGAACTGATGGAGGATGTTTTAAGAAAATTAATAGATGCAAAGATGATCACCTTACTAGAGATTAAACTCCTTTCATAAAACAAACATTACCTTGATTAGATTAATGATAATGAATTTTTTCATTACCATCAAACACATGGGCATAATACTTTTTAATCCAGATGACTTAGGAACCTGATTCAATATTTGATTGAAAAAGGGTAATAGAGATGGAATATGTAGAAAGATCATTTTCAAAGAATCAAAAATTTGGAATTTACCAAGACCTTTTCTAAAACATGATTAAAATTAAAAGGCTGGACTATGAGACCAAAGCCAAAATCTTACCATACATTTTGCTTAGCATTATGTCCCTTATCCCTATACTAATCACATATCCACCATCAAAATTAGGGTCAAATTATCAAAATAACCCCAAGACTAATAATGCCCTATCCTTAAAATCAAAAGAGCATCATTTGATTGTGTCATCACCACTTGATGAGGCAAAATCACTGTCTTGGGGCACCTCCCAAAGCCTCACCTTAAAGGACACATCTTAAGGTTAATGTCCCTTAGAAAACCTCTAATAGTCTTTAAGGAAGCTACGATATTATCTAAAAAATTGAGAAGACACCTACCCAAATTTCCATTATGGACCTTCTCAAGTCCTCAATAGTCCATTATGACATACTAAATAAAATCTTTCATGAATATAAGGTGCCTAAGGATATTGATACTAGTTAATTCTACACCTTGGTTGGACACCTATCAAAAACCCAAAAAATCACTTTTCACCCCCATGACTTTTCACCCATTGGTCATAATAATAATTATCCCATTTACATCAATGTATCCTTTACTAACCAATAGGTTCCTTGAGTACTTATAGATAAAGGGGAAGCAATAAAAAAAACAATCTTTGTAATATGAATTAAGTCAAAATTTTAGGGAACTAAAAGTCATCTTATGGGTAAAATTAGATCATCATCAAAGTGTATGATGATAATGAGAGATAATTAATGGGTATGATATATCTCCCCATCATGGTGGGACCTATAGCTCACCAAACCCTCATCAATGTGGTCAAATTTGATATTCCATATGATATTATTCTCAGATGGCCATGGATCCATAAGATGAAAGAATTTACATCTAATCTCCATCAATGCCTCAAATTTCCTCATTTTAGGAAGGCAATAACAATCCATGGGGATCCAAAATTCTTTCATAATTACCAACTATAATAGGAAGACTATAATATGTACCAACCCACAACATAAACTAAACCATATGACCCCATGCCAAATAAATGCATTCATCCTAATGAGTTATTAATCACTCCATCAAATCCTCCCAAGTCTACCCACATTAAAATTATTTCCAAGGGTTGTATATAATACAAATATCAAACATTCAATGTTGTTAATCTAACCTTGTCACCCCGAAGATATGGGTCCCATACCATGAGGTAGGTATGACCAACTGCCTACATTTTTGGGTCTACATCCTTAGAAAAATTATAAATGTTATCATATGAATAAATAAAAAGATCAAATGATTCTTGGCTATCTACATAAGGTTTTGCTTCATGTTTCTAGAATCTAGTATATGTCGTAACTAATCACATTATCAAGAATATGGATTGTAAAGGTAGGGATTTGGGCCTACACAAATAAGGGATTTTATAACCCATTTCAATATTATAACATGGGGGATGTCTAGGCCAAGGATATAAACCACCTGGTACAGATCCTTATGATGTCATTTTAGATACTTATTTGGTTTTTAAAGATCACCTAGCTGAGATAGAAATCAAAACAAGTTCTATGTATAGTTCCTATTATAGGATTAATTTTCACCCTTGGAGGGGGTTCTTTAGGCTCTCTCTAATTGAGCTATAATTTTGGGCCTACCCCAGGTTGTGGGTCACCTATGTTGGGACTAAACCTCCAGAGTAGGTTGACTTCCTCTTTGATGCTAACTTAAAACTAAAACTAAGCCTAATGCTTCATAGGAAAAGGGTTATAAAGAGGGTAAGGGCTCATAATAAAGTTAACCTAGTGATTTACCAAACTTAAGATCGAAACTCCCATAATTTTGAACCCACGTTAGATAAGTAGAGGATAATACTAGTTTACACAACCTTAAGATCAAGCAACTTTCATAAGTATTTCATAGAAGAGGTTTAGAATAGAACACTAATCTAAACCTGAAAAAAACATTGAAAACTTATTAAACAATGTTAGAAAGTAGGACCACGGATGAGGAAGATTCTCCTTAACATAATGCCATAGTACACAACTTTCCAAACACATATTCAAGGCATAATATAGGTAAAGAAAGCCTCATATTACATAAATAGGTAGTTCTTACAAATGCTTGACAGGGTCAAGTCTAATTAAGATGAGCATACTTTGTAGTATCCCAAAGAGTTCCCATCTCTTAGAAAGACAAAAGAGTATAAATTTAAGAACCACTTTATAAAATCGAAAGAAAGGGATAATATAGGAGAAGGGGAAGAGGAGAGATAGAAGAGGGAGCACATTGTTCATGATAACCAATGAGTTATTAACTTCAAGAGATATTTTACTAGGATTTTAGTCCAATTAGAATAGGTTATTATGAGCAAGATATTCATTATTTTCCCAGATAGCCTCTAAATCATTCCACTAGTTGAACAAGATGCATTAGAAGATAAGAGTTTGACAAAAGTGGCAAGTCATGATCCTACTGAGAATAAATGCTCCAACTAATTTCTAGATCCTCAAGCCCTAATCCTTTGGATCTTCTACTAGATTTCATCATGAGGATAAATTACTCATATCTTCAAACTACCAAGGACATTTCATGTCTATTTTGAATGGTTTTTTGTTAAGAACATGACTTGTGATGATATCCTCATTAATGATATATCTACTCTATGCCTTAGATCTTGGACCAAGATAACTATGGGTGAAAATTAATATAAGGATATTGGTTTTCTTATAGTTTTACATATAGATGGCACTCTATTAAATGATGGGTCCTATCCAAGTCTACATCAAGCTCCTTTACTTTAATTTTTCATCAAATTAGGTTAGGATTCAGTTTTGGTCTTTTGGCTCTAGTTGCCGAGTCAAGTCCATTTTACTTTATCAATTTTTGTCAAACATCCCAATTCATCTATTTTGATATTGGATATTGAAACTACCTCTAATTATTGACCCCTTTGACTTTATTTCACTTCATCAGGTTTTGAGATTTGATTAAATGTGGAATATAGATCTTTGGGACTCACTACCCTGAGCTCAGTATCTCATTAGTACCTATGATTCAATCACCATTTGTCTCGCTTCGAGCTCCTGTGCACTTGACACTTATTAGTTGTGCATTAATGCTCAGGTTCCCACCAAGTATTTGGATCTAAATGATTACTTTTAGGGTCTTAAAAATGACATTCACGTAGATGTCTACCATTTTTTAACCAACTTTTCAATTTTGTAACTTGAAGTGAAAAAAAACATGAGGATACCAAACTTGTAGAGAATGGACCTAATGCTGAAAGGAATAAACTATTTTAATTTATTATCCATTCAATCTTTCCACATGCTTCTATAAAATGTTGAATTTGACTAGTTCGTGTGATCTTGCATGATGTCTTGATGATAGTCTAGTCTAAAATGGCTAAGTATGGAAACTTAGCAAATTCTACATTAGTAGCCAAATTTGCCCAAGTATATCTCTTGTTTTGATATAGTGCATGAGATAAAACTTGGTTCATATTAATTTGACTCTAAAATAAGCAAACCCATATGACTATTTCCTCTTGAGACTAACATACATGTGAGATCTAGTGTCATAAAAATGCCTACTTAGATTTTTTTCTACTAGAACCAAACATCTAGATAAGCTCTAGATGGAATGAGTGGACCAAATGAATTCCATGTGCTCCATGCTTATCCATAACACTCCATAGGGTCTATGTAACTTTTAACCATTCTTTAGAAATTAATGAATTACACTTTAAGTAAACCTAAAGTGCTTTAAAATATTGAGAGCTTCATGTTTTCTCCATTCCACTCATTCCATTTAGAGCTAGTTTAGACCATTTTGATCAATGAATAACTCTACTACTTTCCCTACATGAGGACCATTAGCAACTAAGTACATGCTTGGTATGTGGGCAAAAAATGGGAAACATTTCTAGTGACTCATGGAGAATCATGCTTGTTATGCTTAAGAACCCAGTTTATTTATCTCATTTGATCCATTAGGCATGGAGTCACCTCTCTATAACTGAGTTGATCATGAAGATTATGAAAGGATTCCTCTTTCTATAACTTCTTCTTGAAACAACAAGGGATAAAACAAAACAACAAAGGCAAATAAATGTAGGAAAATATAGGAAATAAAAAACAACTAACCTACCAAATAAATGTGCATAAGGGAAATTACAACATAAAATCTAATCTAACCTATATACAAGTTTATAATTTACAATTACTACCCACTTGAATCAAATTCAAAGGATTTGGCATCACTTACTTGTGATTAAATAGGATATAAAACACCTTGCCTTGAGAGCTTATGATATGTGAGCTGAAACACTTGACTGTTGATTCCTTTGGCATACTCTCAAGTGGATGAAAAGGGGAAAACACATCTCCAATGTAGACATATTAGTCCATTTCTTGAAGGCTTGCTCAAAATTATATTATAGGCCCCTCAAAAAAATCTTATTTTAAACTGGTACTTGGTTGACTATCTAGACTTAGGAAAAAGGGCTCTAAGACATCCCAAAAAGAAGCCTCCTCTTATTCATATGAGACAATACCAATTTCAACACCATCTTTGCTTTTTTTACTTTAGAGGGAGCCATATGGTAGTTCAGTTATCAACCTAAGGCCCAACATGTCATATCCATATGGTTCTGAATATGACCATTCTCTTTCATTTTTTAAGGCATCAATACTACCTTTAAAGAATATCTCATCATGAGATTGATAAACATCCTCAACCCAATGGGTGAGTTCCTCTTCATGTTTTGGAATAGGTATAGGATAGTTTATAACTTATACTTGACCCATAACTTCATAGTACAGTTGTTGCCATACTTCATATTTATCTTCTTTTCACTTGATTTCTTCCTCAAGCTCATTTATGACCTCTATAACATGGTCAATTTATTGATTAACTATATCAATCTCTCCATCTTACTCATTTTCATCTGCAACCATACCAGATGGAAGTTCTTGGGATAAAACAAAATCTCCCCTACTTTCAGCCACATCTTTTCTATACATATATTCAAAAGTGAAAGCATCAGTACTGCGATCTTGCTCTAAAATAAAAAAGCCATACCAAGAAGTTAGCTTAAAACTTGACTCCCCATTTGAAAGAAGTTGACTACCTATCATGACCTCTTTATCATAGGCATTTGTGTTGTCTTCTTTATGTTCTATTTTAATTGCATGGTCCTCCTCTATCCTTTCTAAGACATGATCCTTCTTCATGAGGGAGATGGTGGGAGGGTGAATAAGTTCACCTTGTTTATAGAGTAGGAGAGTATCCCTCTAGCTAGGCACTTGGGATGCTCTTTTACGTAGTTTTTGAGGAAGAGATGGAGAGTCTTGAAAATCTTGTACACCAAGCTCATTGAGCTGAGCTATAACTATTTGATTCATGTCTTGCACAACTAATCCTTCTTCTATGAAGAATGGCTCTTGGACCTTCTCAAATTACATTTCCCTTTTATATTATTTACCCTTATTAGTTGATTTCAATGAGGGGAATGTGGTGAAATATTTAACCACCTCCTCCCTTTCCTAAATGGGTGTGGGAGGGGGTGGTTTCAAAATAGAGGGTATAAAATAATTGGGGTCATTGACATAGGAGAGGATCTAAGATGGAAGGACATCATGTTATTAAGTTGATAGAGGTGAGGCTCAATAAGGTTGACTAGAGGGAGAAGTAGGTTGATATGGAGGATAGATAAGATCACTATAGGATTGGTAGGAATGATTATATGCTTGCTACACTAAATTCTAAGGACCACTTGGGGTGAAGTCATGAATATTGTTAACTTGATATAAAGGATAACGAATGAATGAACATGATTTTTAATCAAATATTTAGTGATTATACATATCAAATGATGGTGATAAGGCAATTAGTCTACTTAGACCAAATGATGGGTGTTTAGAGTTGCCACTGATGTTTGCCAAAATGCCTTTAAAGGCTGATATGCATAAGAACAACACCAAAAATTCTTCCATTATTTTGGACTTTAGTCACACTAGACATGTTAAAAACTATTATAAACTCAATTCATACCCTTGGAGAGGGTTCTTCAGGCTCTCTCCAATTGACTTATAATATTGGGATAACCCCAGGCTATGGGTCACCTATGTTGGGGTTAAACCTATAGAATAGGCTAACTTCCTCTTTGTTGCTCACCTAAAACTAAAAATAAGTGTAATTCTTCATGAGAAAAGGGTTAGAAAGAGGGTAAGGGCTCCTACTAAATTTAACAAGGTGATTCACTAAACTTAAGAGGGAAATTCCCATAAGTTTAAACCCATACTAGATCAACAAAGGATAATACTAAATTACACAAACTTAAGATCAATCTAACTTGCATAAGTATTTTATATAAGAGGTTCAGAATAGGACACTAATCTAGACCTACAAATAACATTGAAAATTCATTAAACAAAGTTATAAATAAGGACCATGGATGAGGAAGATTCTCCTTTACACAATGCCATGTTGCACAACTTGCCAAACATAGATTCAAGGTAGAAGATAGGTAAAGAAATCCTCATATTACATCAAGAGGTAGTTATTATCCCAAAGAGTTTCATGTCTCTCAAAAAGATAAAAAGTTTAAAATCTAAGAACCACTTTATAAAATGGAAAGAAAGGGATAATATAGGAGAAGGGGAAGAGGAGAGAGATAAAGGGGAACATGTTGTTCATGATAATTAATGAGCTGTCAACTTTAAAATATGTTTTACCAAGGTTTTGGTCTAATTAGAATAGGTTATTATGAGTAAGATATTCATGATTTACCTAGATAGCCTCTGAATCATTCCACTAGATGAATAATTTGCACTATAAGACAAGAGTTTTCTAAAAGTGGTAAGTCATGATCCTGCTAAAAATGAATGCTCTAACACTTTCCAAATGTCCAAGTCCTACTACTTTAGATCTTTTTCTATATTTAATCATGAGGACAAAATCCTCATATATTCAAACTACCAAGGACACGTCATGTCTATTTTGAGTGATTGTTTATTGACGACATGACTTGGAATCATCTCCTCTTTAATCATATATCTGCTATGTCCCTTTGATCTTGGACTGAGATGACTATGGGTGAAAACCAATCTAAGGATATTGGTTTTCCTATAGTTTTGCATATGGACGGCACTCTGTTTAATACTGGGTCTTATTTGAGTCTACATTAGTCTCATTTCCTTTGCATTTTTTACTGACTTGGGTCAGGTTTAAGTTTGGGTCTTGTGGCTCTACTTGTTGAGTTAGGTCTATTTTACGTTATCAACTTTCATAACATATCCTAGCTTGTCTCTTTTTATATTATCTATAAAAAATACCTTAGATTATTGACCACTCTGACTTTATTTATCTCTATTAGATTTTGAGATTTGATTAAATGTGGACCATAGATCTTTGGGACCCACTACCTCGAGCTTAGTCTCTCATTGGTCTGTAGGATTTACTAGCCATTTGACTCACTTCGAGCTCCACATGCTTGACACTTATTAGCCACCATTCTTTCTCAAGTTCCCACCAAATATTTAGATCCAAATGCTTACTTTTAGGGTCTCAAAAATGATATTTGCACATATGTCTACCATTTCTTGACCAAATTTTCAATTTTATAACTCAAGTGAAAAGATCATATGGATACCAAACTTGTAGAGAGTGGACCTAATGTTGAATAGAATAAACCCTTTTGATTTGCTTGCCATTTGAGTTTTGCACTTGTTTATGTAAAATTTTGAAGTAAACTGGTTCATGTGATTCTACATGATGTCTTAATGACAGTCTGGTTTAAAATGGCTAAGTATGGAAACTTAGCAAATTTTGCATTAAGATCAAACTTTGCCCATGCATATCTCTCATTGTGTTATAGTGCATGTGCTAAAAATTGGTGCATATTAATTGGAATATAAAATGAGCAGACCCATATAATTTTTTCCTCCTAGAACTACCACATGTGTGAGATCTTGTGCCATAAAAATTCCTACTTAGCTTTTCTGCTATTGGAAACAAAGTCTAGACAAGCTCTAGATGGAATGAGTGGACTAGATGAATTCCACATGTTTCATGCTTAAAAAAATAATCCATAATGTCTCTACAATTTTGGACCATTCTTTTGAAATTGATGCATTACACTTTAAGTGTACCTAAAGTGCTTCAAAAACTTGAGATCTTCATGATTTATTTGTTCCACACATTTCATCTAGAGCTAGTTTAGACCATTTTGATCAATCAATAACTCTGTTTCTTTCCCTAATCTAAGACCATTAACAAATGGGTACATGTTTGATATGTGGGCAAAAAATGGAAAACAATCCTTATGAGGATCTTGCTATCACAAACCTTTTCAATAAAACCTCTATTTGCACTATTTACCTCAAGCTCCATTACCCTTCCCTCCTTGTTTGGGATTGATGGCCTACACCTTTGCTAGATATTTTTCAAAATAATGAGGCCATAATGGAAATCATAGGAGTTTGATATCACAATGCCATCAAGGGATCATAAGAAGGGGTTCAAGATCAAGTTAAAGTATTCTATCTAATTTGGCGCGTATGTCCAATCATTACACCAAGTTGAATCAAATAATTCTCTAAAAATCTTATTTTTGGAGTTAAAATAAAATCTTGAGACTTTTTTTGGTCTTGAAAATCAAAAATCATATGAGGAGATGTTTGAGGAACATCAAGATACTCTTCAATCTCTTGTTGATTACTACTTGCCTTCTCAACCCACATATCCTCTAGATGCATCCCCCTCATTAGTATAAGAGGTCATTTATGTTAATATTTAAATTAAGAAGGATCCCAAGATTGTTAAATTAGGGGAAAGTCTCATGATGTAAGAAAGAGAGGTTTTCATTACTCTTCTTAAGGAATTTGTAGACATTTTCACGTGTTGTCTACATGCCACATCTTGATCTAACTTTTGTAGTGCATCACCTTGTTAGTCATCTTAATGCCAAACTTATGAATCATAAAATTCATAAAATTGACCCCATGGTGGATTTAATAGTTAAAGAAGATATCCAAAAAAATTTATAATCTAGCTTCATCTACCCAATTGATTACTTAGATTGGATTTAAAATATTGTTATTGTGGGTAAAACAAATGGAGGAGTTCATATTTGCACAAAATTTTAGGGTATTAAAAAATATTTTCCAAAATATGACTTCCCCTCCCAAATATAGACATGATCATGGATTCAATAGCTGGTTACAAAATGCTCTCCCTCATGGATAGATTCTCTAGTTAAAACCAAATTAAAATAATGTTAGAAGATCATCACAAGACTTCCTTTATCACTCCATGGGGTAACTTATGTTATCAACTCATACCCTTTAGACGGAAAATGCATGTGCCACTTATCAAAGAGCTATGGCTTTCATTTTACATAATATGATGCATGATATATCTAGAGACTATGTCGATGATATTTTGGGAAAACCTAAAACACAAGCTGAACATCCAATAATTCTACATAAAATATTTGAAAGGTTAAAAGACTATAAAGTTAGGCTAAATCCAAATAAGTGTGTGTTTGGAGTAACAACTAGGGGTTTATTATTTCTCATCATAGCATTAAAGTTGATCTAGAAAAGGTAAATACAATTATTGATATGCCTCCACCCCAAAACCTCAAGTAAATTTGTATCCTCCAAGGAAAGTTACAAGCTATACACATATTTATTTCCCAGTTGGCAGATAAATGTCACCCTTTTAATCATATTTTAAAAAAAGGAGCCATATTCAATTGGAGTCAAGAATGTCAAAAGGAATTTGATGATCTTAGATAGTATCTACTAAATGTTGGAGTTATAATCACTGAGAGGGGGGGTGAATCATTGATGCAAGATATTTAATACTTCAATTTTAAACCTTTAAAACTCTTAATCAATGACCAAAATCATTCATAAAGCATACAAGATGTTTATAACAATGAATAAGAAAGATGATGCAATATCACACACATAACATAAGATCTACATGGGAAACCCTCTTGGGGAATAAAACCCTCTCAAGCCTAAAAAAAATGGACTACTTGTACTATAAGATGATTAAAACATGAGACCTTTTAGTGAAGCACCCACTTCACAAGGAATACCCACCCCCAATTATGAACAAGCACCTAATTGTTTTAGATGTTGAGTACCCACACAACACTTTATTAAATCAACAACTCCACAACACTAATTAAATTCAATTTAATCATAGAAACAATGTATAACACTTCTCTTTCAACTCTTCACACACAATCAAACTTGCTCATACAAGTAATACATCCAAACACCCCTTTTGGATCACTCTAGGATTCTTCGCTCATCCTTAATATGCTCTATACTTCAATCCATCCACTAAGCACACTCTCTCTTATCTCTTTCCTTTGTCTCTATCTTTTCCCTCTTAACACATTCACATCAAGTCTAGAAACCATTTCCTTGGTCTCCAATATTTATAGAGTCTTTATGAATATCAACTTATAGGTTAGCCATAATACTTGCCTTAGCCCTTAAGACATCTAACATGCTAACACATAGCTCAATAGCATCCTTAGAGGTTGGTCATAGCATCTACGGGTCACACTTAAGTAGATACACCTTTTAGTTAGGCATTAGTAGCCCTTATCAGTCTCATGGAGACTTATTACCATTTTACCACTTCATCAAGAAAAAAAGGGTTAGAATATCACTTTATAATACATGGGTCCACTCCATATGGTCTCTTAAGACATCTTCAAATGATTACTCCCACTCAAACACTCTTTTGCTAAAGCAAAAATTGCTTAAACATAATTCTATACATACAACCACCATGAAAAAACATATATTAAACTTTATAGCTCAATAATTTTGACTATATAAATAGTCAAACCTTCTAAATAGGTTCTTTATATGTAACATGAAGTCCTTTTCAACTTTAATTTTTACACCACCATGAAATTTGTCTTGGATCAAAATATATAGCTCAAAAACTATAGACTAGTTTTCCCTCATTAATTTGAATTTTCAAATTCCAACGGTCACTATGTAAATGATAAACATCAGACACTTTGACCTCATCTTATTCTCCCTAGAAACTTTGAATAAATACTCACCATTGATCTCAGATGTAGCCTAGTTTTTAACCTATAATCACTCATCATTGATCTTAGATCCTTGATTTCATGATCATGCCATATGGCATCTCTACATGACTTCTACGCACATTGACTATTTGAATCAATGCTATCCATCGATCTCCATTTATATGAACACTTACATGTCATTGATCTTCTATCAACTTAATGAGATTGAGACAAATGTCATTAGCATATGCCTTCTAAGCATCCTTTGACATATTGACTTCATGCATGCCATTGGATCACTAATGACAAGATCATGCACTCCATTAGATCATTATTAGGTCAGATTAATTTCTCACCATTATATCTTTGATCCAATTCAATTCTCATCATATATATTTGATATCACAAATTTGGCTAAGTATGGGAAGTTGGTAAACTTTGTCTAAAAAGCCAAATTTTCACCTTAATAATTTTTGCTACATTCTACATATAGACCTAAAATTTGAACCATCTAATCTACTCACATAGGGGAATCCATAGATGTATCAAACTACTCCAAAAACCTTCACACATGTGAAATGTGATGTCATCAAATTGCTTACTCAACTTTATCTATCAAGATGACTACTTCAGCTTAGACATTCATATGACTATTTTGATGAATTATGTTCACTTATATAAGTAATCTAAGCACTCAAAACATTTCATAGGGTCTCTGCAACATGAACATATGATCAATATCATCAATCAATTGCTTAACCAAGTCAAACACTCTCCAAATCATCAATAGAATCACTTTGTCATTAATGCACTATGAATCATGATCTCTTTGACATCAATGACAACCTAATGTCAATGACTATGCTCAAGAATATCCCCATTTGTCATTGATGGAAAAACATCCTTAGAATGATGTCTTTCTTATTTAAATCAAACTTCTTCATTATTATGTTTCTCCCACTTTGATATTAATGACAAAGGGTCTCTTCCTCAACATGCCAATAATGTATGCATTCAAATACTATTTAAGATACTCAATATACTTAAAATTTTTCATGCATATGAAATAATTTATCCCCCTTTGACATGCACCATTTTGAACTTGAACTTATATGATCCTTGGACCTCATAAACTACTTACAGAGCTTAGAGAGCTCCCCCTAACATCATGTTCCATCTCATGTCATCTATTCTAAAACCATACTATATAAGTCTTTTGAAAATGAAACATCTCACACATGATTCCACTTAGTTAATTTATACCTTGCATATTATCAGATTGAAGAGAACATATCTTTGTGTTGATTGGCATTTTGATCATTACCTAGAGTACATACACTTGCTTCCACAAATTATAGATGTCTCTTAAAAAGCATAGGTAGAGACACCCACTTGTCATAGAGGGACTAAAGATCCCAAAACTCAGGAGACTCCCATATCTTTATGATCTTAATTGACTTACAATCCTTCTTCATCTTCATATTGTCTTTGAATGAGTTCTTAACCTTATTCTTTTCTTTTATCTTAGGAACCTACTTGATTTCCTTATCCATTTGGGTAGATAATGCTTATTTCTTGATACTTGAACTTGTTACCTATTATGTCAAGGATAATAATCCACTTTGAACCTATTTTTCATTTACCTTCTTAGGCCTCCATTCACTATGAATCCTTCTCTTTATGATAGGAGAAGTAGAATACTGATCATTCTCTTAGAACCTTACTATGTGACCTTTCTTATGACATTTGAAACAAATGAGGTTTCTTAGATTGTACATACCTTTTGATTTTTAGGTTTTATGATTATGTATCTGATCATTTGGTCCTCTGATGAAAATATTACAAAACTTTGCAATATGACCAAATCCTTGACACTTGTAGGAAAAGATGTCATTCTTTCTTTGAGAACTTGTTGACTATCTTGAGTGATGATGTTATTCATACTTACCATTATCTTGTTCATAATTCCATGAAAATTCATTCCTGGAGGATATTTTACAATCTTTTAGCCTATGACCAAATTGATTTTAAGACTAACAATAACCATTGAAATTTGCATACCTCATAGCATTTGGTTGTCTGATCTAATTTTTATTCATTCTTCCAATACCTTCATTCCTTGATTTATGATTGATCTTCAAAGTCTAATTTTCCATGTTCACATCAGCCTTTATCTTGTCTTGAGTTACATGGTTTTTATCTTCTTTATATCCATGACCAATTTTATCACTTGCATGTTTTTGACTACTTAGAATATTATCAAGATCATTTGAGCTATTTTCAAACTTCACAAATGACTTTGCCTTACAAGATGTCTTGTCTAACTCAGCTTTTAATGACTCAATTTTAATCACATACCTTAAGCTTTCATCTTCTTTGGTTTTTAGGCTCTTAAATATAGTTTTTAATTAACTATTGAGATGCTTGATAGTATCTTCATGTTCCCTGGTGTCATCATTCAATCTTACTTCAAACACATTGAATTTATCTTCATAGTCCTTGATTTGTGACATTATCTATTCATTCTTTTTATTTTGAATATTTATATCTTTAAGAGCATTCATCAATTCATCCTTATTATCTAAATCATTAGTTGTATCATTACTCATAACTTGATTCAGTTTTATCTACAAAGACTCTATCTCTAATTGATGCATGATACACTCTTCATCCTTACTCTTTATTATTTAATTAAAAGTACAAAATTGATTTTTAAGATGTGTGATCTCATCATGATCTTTGACTTCATTACTCAACCTTCCTTCAAAAAGTACAATTTTCTCCTCATAGGATTTGATCAAGGAGTATTATTTTCTATTCTTTCTTTGTATTAACTTGATTTCTTCCATAGTATCTAGATATTTATCATCAAGAGTGATGTTTTCATCTTCTTCCTCTGAGATATCTATGATAAATAAATATCTATGTAAAAAACATTCAACTTCATCATCACTAAATGCCATGAACAATGTCTCCATGTCCTCTTTATGAGAATAATCATCAATGTCATATGTGTTTACTTTTTCTCCTTCTGTAGGTGAGTCACTATATTCTTCATGGTAAAGGCTCTTACTACCTTTGTATGATTCCTTCTTTTCTATTTTATTACTAAATAACTTTCTATACTTGCTAGGACCCTCATATTTCTTATGTTCATCTAGCTAAAAAATGACCAACTCTACCACATGAAAAATATTTGAAAGGAAGTTTTTATTCATACTTAATTAATCCTATATTTAATTTTATTACAATAATATATTCAAGTTGATCTTTATTAAGATGAAAATCTTCAATACTTAACTCGTTCTTATTAGCTTCCTTGATCACCTTAAAGGTTACTTCCTTATTAGGAGGTCTGTCTTCATCAACTCTCATCTCATAGATAGTAAGGATGCCATGAAATTCATCCATATTCAACTGAGTGATATTATGACTTTATTCTACAATAAAAAATTTTAAATAAAACTTGAGTGTAAGAGACCTCAATACCTTTTGTAATACTTTAGCTTCATAAATCACTTCTCTAAGACATCTGATCATGTTTACTACCTCATCAACCATTAGAAGATAGGATATCACAATATCTTCTTCCTTAATTTTGAGACCTTGAAATTGATTTTGGTAGGTCTACTATGTAGCCATTTTTACCTTTGAGTCTCCTTCATAAATATTTTGTAATTTGACACAAATTTCCTTGGTAGACTTGCAATGGATCACTTTGGTGAACTCAACTTTAGATAGATCACAAATGATAGCATTCATAGTTATATAATTATTCTCACTAAATTTTTTTTCAACAACACTAGTTGGAGGATTAGTTGGTATAGTATAACCATCTATGATAGAGTTCCAAATATCAAACCCTAGAGACATGATGTACGTCCTCATCCTTGTAATCTAGGAAACATAATTTGACCCAATAAATAAAGGTGATTGCTTTGTAGAGAAACCATGTATCTTTTAACTTGACATATTATACCTTATATCACCTTCAAGTGGTTAAACTTATAATGAAGGTCCTAATCTGATACCAATTGTTGGAGGTACAATCACTGAGAGGGGGGGGTGAATTACTGATGTAAGATATTTCAAACTTCAATTGCAAACCTTTCACACTCTTAATAATTAACCAAAATAATTAATAAAGCATACAAGATGTTCATAATAATGAATAATAAAGATGATATTAAATCACACACATAACACAATATCTATGTGGGAAACCATCTTAGGTAATAAAACCCATTCTCAATCTTGAAAACACATGGAATACTTGTCCTATAATATGATTAAAAACATTAGACTTTTTAGTGAAGAACCCACTTCACAAGGAACACCCACCCCTAATAATGAATGATAACCCACTTACTATATATGTTGAGCACCCACACAACAACTTAATAAATCAACAACTCTATAGCTCTAATTACATTCAATCTGTTTGAAGAAATAATGTATAACACGTCTCTTTCATCTCTTCACACACACTCAAACTTTCTCATACAAGCAATGCATATAAACACCCCTTTTGGATCACTCTAGGATTATTCACTCATCCTCATTCTGATCTTTATTTTAGTCCATACACTAAGTACACTCTTTCTGATCTCTTTCCTTCATCTCTATCTTCTACTCTCTCAACACATTCACATCAAGTCTAGAAACCATTGGCTTGGTCTCCACTATTTATAGATTCTTCATGAATATCAACTTATATGTCAATAATAATACTTGACTTAAACCTTAAGATATCTAAAAATATAACAAATAGATCAATACCATCCTTAGAGGTTGGTCATAACATCTATGGGTCACACTTAATCAGCTACACCTTTCAATTAGTCTTTCATAACCCTTATAGGTCTTAGGGAGACCTATTACCTTTGTATCACTTCATCAAGCAAAAAATAACATAATATCACTTTAAAATAAATGGGTCCACTCCATATAAACCCTTAAAAATATTCAAATGATTAATCCCACCAAAACACTCTTTTGTTATTGCACAAATTACTTAAACATAATTCCGTACATACAACCATCATGAATGAACATATAGTCAACTTTGGATCCCAATAATTTTGATTTTATATATATTAAAACCTTATAAATATGTTATCTATACGATCCTTTAAGTCCTCTTCAAATTTTATTTTTAAACCATCATGAAATCCATCTTGGATCAAAAGATATATCTCAAAAACTACAAACTAGTTTTCCCTCATTAATTTGAATATTCAATTCCAATAGTCACTATGTAAATGCTAAACATCAAAAAGTTTGACATCATCTCATTCTCCTTATAAAATTTGAATAAATATGCACCTTCGATTTCTATCAAAGTATCCTAGTCTTTAACCTATAATCACTCACCATTGATCTTAGATCCTTGCTTCTATGATCATGCCACTTGGAAACTTTGCATGCCTTCTATGTACACTGACTATTTGACTCAATGTGCTCCATAGATCTCCATCTATATTAACACTCCTGTGCCATTGATCTTATATCAACTTAACAAGATTGAAACACATGTCATTAGCACATGCATTCTGAGCATCATTTGACATATTGACTTCACATGCATTATTAGATCATTATTGACAAGATGATGCACTCAATTAGATCATTATTATGTTAGATTAATTTCTCACTATTAGATATTTGATTTGATTTAATGTATGTTGTAGATCTTCAATACCATAAATTTGGATAAGTATGGGAACTTGGTAAACTCTATATGAGAATCCAACTTTGTACCTTAATAAATTTTGCTATGCTCCATGTTTAGACCTAAAATTTGAACCATATGATATAATCACATAAGTTAATCCATCCATATATAAAAATTCTCATGAAACCTTCACAGTGTGAAATATGATGTCATCAAATTACTTAGCTTTATATGTCAAGATGACTAATTTATCTTAGACATTCATATGATTATTTTGATGAATTATCTTTACTTTCATAATCACTCTAAGCACCCAAAACATCCCATAGGGTCTCTATAACATGAAAATACCATCAATTACTTAACCAAGTAAAACACTCTCCAAACCATCAATTTGATCACTTTGTCATTAATGTACTATGAATCATGATCTCTTTGACATCAATGACAATCTAACATCAATGACTATGCTCAACACTAAAACCTCATATGCTTACACAACCAATACTAGGAAAGTCTTTGCTCTTGTAATTTTAGCTACCTCACATGCTCTAGGCACTCTCATGGAACAACATGATGAAAATGGTAAAGAAAGATATATCTATTATCTTAGCAATACCCTTGTATCTTATGATATTAAATACACTCTAATTGAAAAGGCTTGCCTAGAATTTATCTTTATTTCCAAAAATCATAGGCATTATATGATGAAAAATTAGATTAAACTCATTACCAAAATTGACCCACTCAAATACTTACTATAAAAATAGGATCTCACCAGATGAATGACCAAGTGGATTATGCTCCTACGAGAATTTGATATTGAATATGTGAACTAGAAGGCTATCAAAAGGCAAGTATTGGTTGATCAGTTAGCTAAATCTCCTTTGTTTAACTCATCACTTCTTGATGAGTCAATTATGACCACTATTGAGTTTCCATCTTGGAATTTATATTTTGATGGATCCTTCACCACCCATAGATCTAGATCTGGCATCCTCCTTATCACCCCTCATAGAGATCTTATCCCGTAAATTTTTTGAATTGCTTTTCCATGTAAAATTAATATTACCAAATATAAATAATTAATAACATGGCTTTAGTTAGCTTCTCAATGGAATATCTAGGCACCTCAAGTTTTTAGGAATTCATAACTTATAATTAAGTCAATAGTGATTTCTAGATAAAGTACGATAAAATTCTTCCATACAAGCAGATGTTCAATACTCTAAAAATGAATTTATAGCCAATATCTTTGAGTAGATTCCTAAAGATAGTAATAAATATGCAGATGTAATGGATACTATTGGATCACTATTAGAAATGACTTTAGACTTGTGTGAAAACTATTTCTTGGTAAAATAATTAGTATCATCAGCCCATCAAACTTACACAATAATACATGTATGTATAATTGCCAATCCCAATATTCCTTAGTATCATGACATCTACTCCTATCTCCATTATAACATCCTTCCACTCAATTTTAATTGCCACCATTGTAAGGCCTTCATCCATATAGACTATAAATACACTATCCTTGGTAGATCTCTCTATCAATAAGACTATGATGGGAATTTAACTCGATGCCTAAACTCAATTGAGGCCCTTTAATCACTTAAGAAGGTTCATGATGGTATTTGTGGGGGCCATGTTAGTGGAATGGTCTTGGTCAAGAATCTCTTTCAGATTGGGTATTACTATCCCACTATGGACCACGACACTTGTTAATATGTATGCAAGTTCATCACTTATCAATAATATGGAGATCTCATCCACACTTCCTCTCAATAATTATAACCCATAGTTAGTATTTGGCCCTTTTATACTTGGGGTCTTGACCTCATTGGAAAGATTAATCCCTCATCCTATGATGGCCATAAATTCATCATCACTACCACTAAGCACTTCACCAAGTGTATGGAAGCCATGCCACTCACTTATGTTACTAAAAAATAAATTTCCAAGTCATTCTCAATCATATAATTTCCCATTATAGGGTTCCTACATTAATTATATTTGATAATGGTACATCTTTTAGAAATCAAGTTAAAGTGACTAATAAAACCCTCCTTAATATTATCAAGAAAATAGTTATAATGCTAGTCATAATTAGCATCTTTTGCTTTATCCTACCTTATGGTCCCATTGTACCATGTTTGTACCCCATTAGGTGATAACCCATATTCCTTGGTCTTTGGCACAAAAGATATTTTTATAGTTGAGGTCAAACTCCCCTCACATTGGATATCCCTCAAAGGTATTATTATTGAGGAATGTTATGGGGATTTTCATCTAAAAGAGTTGGAGTTATTAGATGAAAAGTGTTAAAGGGCCTTAGATAAAATGATATATTATCAAAATAGGATACATAACTAGTAAATTAAGAAGGTTTGAGCTCCTGAGTTTGATATTGGTGACTTGGTCCTTAAGTAAAATTTGAAGAATACCACTACAGACTGAGAGATAGGAAAATTCAAGCCAAACTAGTTGGGTCTTTAAGTCATCATGGCAAATTTTGGGTTTGAAGCCTACAAGTTGGATACTCTAGATGGTCAGGAGTTGGATGAAACAATGAACATCATGCATCTAAAATGGTTTTATGCTTAGAGTTACCACATGATCATTCTTGTATATAGTCTTAAAAAAAACTACCCAATGGTGAAAACTAGAATTTTTATCACCTTGGATAAGCATAATAATGAAAATTGTGTTCTTGATGTCACTTTTGAGCAATATACATCTACACATGCCCTTAGGTACTTATGATCAACCTTTTAGCCATCCAAACCCATCTATTCATCACCCAACCTCCTTGACCTTGGTCTCCACACAATGTACTATGTTAAAGGAAGCAAAAGCTACGAGTGTCATTCCACATCACAAGAGAAATTTAATATAGGTCTAATAAGGGGAAGAAGTAGGAAAACTTTGAAGAGTTATGCTTGTTTTTGAAAAGTGATTGTATTCTCAATAGTCAATAAGTTTTAATTTTTTTGCTATATTGTCACTATTTATATATATGCATCATGTCATTTTATTTCTTTCAACATCACACCACAATGCTACATTATTTAAGCCTATACCAATGGTGAATTATGTAAGATGTCCCTTTTTATATGGATTTTGTGTTCTCAATGCACTTTAGAAACAATTATACCCTAATTGCCACATATCTAGGTTCACAATTGCCTTGTGCTATAATAATATGGATTGCACAATCTACATGGCTCAAGATATTATCATTCCATCACTGATTCCAATACCAAAAATGTATAAATTTATCTCCCTACCATCATCTCTTAGGTAGGAGGATCACACTTATCCATGTCATAAAAATAAAAACTTTTATCACATTATCCATGATTACAAAAACCACACACCATATTATTATCTCAACACATGAAAATACTATAACAATCACAATGCAAATATATAGTTGCTATATAAATAGCTAGTACATCACCCACTCAATCCCTTACATACTAATAACATGGCCTAGGAGGTACATTGCTTGACCTTAATTTACTTACCAACCAACCACCTCACCTATGTTCCATATAGCCAACATCTACCAGCTTCTTCTGAGGACAATACTTCCTTGAATGACCAAATTGTTTGCAATAATAACACATGCCATATGGATTCAATTCTTATAAAACCTCCCTAATTTTACTATTTTCATCATCTTGGTGCCCTAATATTCCCTTGTACATGTTCCACTCCCTCTCAACACCCCTACAGGTCTCCCCTATGAAACAAAAAGATGCCTCTAGGTCCTGTAGGGCCTTGGGCACATTTTCTCACTTGAAAAATTATGTAGTAAAATTGACACATCATACATTATGGTTAGGGAATCAATTTCTCTAGTTTTTGTTTCCATAATATCACTTATAAAAGGTCCATCACTTAATACATTATGTGGAAAACTTGCATGTTTACTTCATAAATCTACTCCAATGGTAGTAATGGCCTACCTTGTAACATTATTGGAGTATCTAACTACTTGCACTAACAAAAAAATCATGGATGAGTGCAGAAGATTGAACTGAATCAAAAAGCCTCAACTCCTCATGTGTTACATAATACCCACATTCTCATAATCATTAGTCATGCTTGTTGGGACTCACCAACATCATGGGTCCCAAAAATGGTCATTACTCCCTCACTGCAGTGTCCCCACTCACCAAGTGCCATCATATCGTCTTTCAGCTACTTTAAAATATTTTTTTTCCCAAACTCATGACCCATATACACCTTGTGTCCACTCCAATTATTATGCTACTAGATATGAATATCATTCTGTTGATGATTTAAAATTGTGCTTTGTGATAAACACCAACAATGGGAAGTTACAAGATGTGGGACTTGCAACTTGAAACAACCTCCAGATTTTAGAGAAGCTAGTTCCTCTTTAAATCAAGTGTATACTGGGAAAAGGGATAGGAATTTTAATAGAAACAACAATGCAAGAAAGAAAATCTAACTATGGCAATGCGCCTGGATGTAATTCAACCTTAATCCTAAGCATAGTGAGACTATATGTAAGATTCATTTACATTTAAGAGAAAACAAGTGCATGATCAATGTAAAAGATGGAAACAATAGGAACAAAGGCTCACAGCATAGACTACTTTTGCAGTGATACAAAAAATGTCAACAAAGGCATAGGGTTCAATCTTCTTATTTGAGTCTTCTAGTCACATGAGAGGTGCAGAAACACACACAGTTATATAAAATTTTCAACTCAAGAAAAATGAGACAAAAGCAAATGACATTCCTAATCATAGCTCTAGAAATCTTATAGCCTAAACTACTTTTGCAAATGACACATAAAATATCAACAAAGGCATAGGATTTAATCTTCTCATTAATTCTCTAGTCACATAAGAGGCACAAAAACATGCACAGTTACATAAACCTTCCAATTTAAGAAGATAGAACAAAAGCAAATGATATTACTTAGTCACAGCTCTATAAAGTCTAAACTCTTTACAATAATTTCTCTCAAAAATTCTCTGATATCTCTCCTCTTTTACTTCTCCTCTAAACCCTTATTTATAGCCTTGGGTTCACTCTAGAATGTCTACTTATTCCCAATCTAATGGCCCAATTGAAATCTAATTGAACTGGAAGTGTCTAATAGAAGATATTTTATAGATTCTAAAATGCTTTGTTTTTTCGCAGTTCATTAGCTGAAACAGATTGCAAGACGCTCCCTTCTCTTAAATGCTAGGTACCACTTAGCCATTTTCATGAAAACATTCTTATTACTTTAGAAGACACTAGAAGATGACACTTGGCATGTTTCGTAACACCTATCAAAGACACACGACACTTTCTACATAACTTATACTCTTTTGTGTCTTTGCTCAGGAGTGTTCCACCTTTGACACTTGTCACAATCCACTTCCTCAAAACTTTAATAGTTTAGAAGAAAATAAGACCCACAACATTTCTTACCCAAGTAACTTTAAAAGGGATACAGGAACAGGTGTCAATCTCTGCTACTTCATTAAAGGACACATGGGAATCTCTGCTTTACTTATTTGGGGTTACATGGTAGTCTTCACTTCTTTTATCTACCTTTTTAGAAACTTGTAGAAGATGACACGTGGTAGTCTCTACTTTACTCTGTTTATACCATAGAAACAAATGGGTCTCATTTCATACTTACCCAGACAGTGACACCTGGCGGCTTCTGCTTGCTTTAGAAACAACACTTAAGACCCACCATAGTCTTTGCTATATCAGTGAAGCATAAATGAAGATAATTTAGATCTCGACATGTGGTGGCTTTTGCTCTCTTCTGCTAGGGTACGTGGCATATTCCATTGCTTTTAGAAAAGTAAAATTGAAACCTTCCGCGACTGCCACTTGGTGCTTTCCACTTTATCCTGATACTTAGCTTGTTAAAACCTTTTGCTAAAAAGAGATGATACGTGGGTGCCAATATGAAACTGTGGATGAAGACACTTGGCGCATTCTGCTGAGTCACTATGAGATACGTGGCACATTCTGACCAACTCATAGAAAATATAAAATGTGCCTCAGATGATGACACTTGGTAGTTTCCATTTGAGAAAGGATGCCTCAGATGATTACACTTGTCAACTTTTGCTTGATCTTGACACTCAGAAAAAAATGAATCAAAAAGGAAAATAGAGCCCATGCTCTATTTCCAAACTCTGCCATCTCAAACTAAAGTATGCGGGAACAAAATTTTGCAGTGCATAACTAAAAATTAAAATGAAACATAGAGTAATTTTTTGCTCTACAGTTATTGGTGACCCCAAGGACTTTTGAGCCTGCTTAAAAAGAAACCACAATTTCCCACATATAAAAATGTGGCAACAATCACAACTTCAATAAAGCCATCTGATAAATAGACCATTCAACATCAAATAGCCCCTACTTATTTTGGAACTCCTGGAAAGCTAAATCAAGGTTAATGATGTCCTTGTGTGAAAACTCTACAAAATATGAACTGTAACCTTCAATTGGAATTCAAGATGGATCAAAATAGCTTCCACTTCTGGCACTTACAAATCAGACACATCTGGGGAATTATAGAGATTTGAGATAGACTTAATGTGTCGAGAATCTTGAAAATTTAGAAAATATTCTAAGTTGTGGCCACGTGCTCAAAGAACACTTATTTAAAAGAGAGAGTGGGAAAGAAAAAATGGGAAAATAGAGCAACAAAACTGAAAGCAAACACTATATATAGCTAACTAGATATATTTACCTCCCTCCTGGATCAAAATGAAAATTTGTAAAGTTTCCATCATGGCAAGAAGACTTATGGTGCTAGATAAATGGCTGAATGGGATGGAGCTCTGGTGACTTGCTCATCCTACTTACCACCTTGATTGGCCTGCATCTGAGGGAATCAGAGTCAAACATGCTTCCACTATATACATACTCTTCTTGTTCTTGAAAACTTGTCAAATGTTAGTTCCTCATACTAGCATGTGTCATCAAGAAATCAATGGTTATTGGCTCATCACCATAAGCCCTTGGATATACCTTATTGATTGGCTTATCTCTTTCTACTTCATTCTTGGGTTCCATTGCATGATCATCCTCCTTGATGACTTCAACCTCTTGAAAGGATAAGTCTACAATCTTGCATCCCCTCTGCATACTTATTTGAGTCTCAATGTTATCTTCTCCACATCTAGCCAGCTCATGGCCTCCTTGAAGAATAGTGTAACCTGCCCCAATGACTTGATCAAGGAAGTGTCCATGGTCCTCCATATCTTCTTGCACAGTGAGAAGAAAGTCAGAAATGATCTCTTCCTCATCAGAGATTAAGGCAAAAGCTTGTGACTTATCTTCTTGTTCATCAAGGAATGTACCTATAGTGATTTCCTTCACATCTCACTCATGAAATATTCTTGACTAGCCATGAACTGAGTATACTCCTCTTTACTTGCTTCCTCCAGAATGTATTCCTCTTTGAAAAGGGATACAGAAGAATATTGATGATTATACATATGTAGAAGAGGAGATAATTCTTGAGCTAGAATTGAATGATTCTCTTCTTTCTATTTGTACATCACTTCATCTATATCAAATGTAGCTTGATAGCTCTCTTGGAGGGATGTAGATGAGGTGTGTTCAAATGTAGGATCTTCTACTTGATCATCATCATGAGTAAGAGCGGCCTCAACCTCTTCAAGGCTTTGAGCAAAACCTTTCTCCTCCTTCTTTCTGTCCCATGATTCTATTGTTTGTTTCCAACTCATGACCTTGTGACCAGAAATTTTCCCTTAGGAAGAGTTAGAAATTTTATCTTCTTCAAGTCCCTAGCTGGTTCATGATTTTCCTTCTTCTAACTCAGAATTTGGACATCATGTTGAGAGATCTGAGGATTGGTAGAAGACGTATTTTTTGGTGTAGGCTCCTCTCTAGGGTTTGAAATCTCTATCTCTCTTTCTCTAAGCAATTTCATCTTTACCTCTAATCCCTCAACTTTTTTAGCTAGAATTTCTTGAAAGAGTCTTTCTTGGAGCTCATAGGAATCATCATAGAAGTGGGGAGTGCATGAAGGTTGTGATGAAAAACAAGAAGCTTCTTGAGGAAGGGTGGGAGGGACTTGAGGGGGAAGTGAGGGTTTGGATTCCACTTCCCTTGCTACCAACATATACTTGACATTATTGAAGAAAGAAGCTTGACAGGTTCAACTTGGCTCATGAGCAGGGGCTGCATATATCTGATATGAAACTTTTGGCAATGGATATGCGGGTTGATATACTTGGTAAGGCTATCTCTCATGAATACTCAGATTCTATTCTAAAAATGCAATCAAGCCACACACATCCAACATCTCATTTATAAGCCTTTGCCAATTGGCTCTTTCAATGAGAGCCCATTCAGTCTTAACTAGATCTAGTACATTTCTCACTTGATGGATGACATGATCATGGATTTCTTGGTGCATCCCCTTCTAGCATCAAGCTCTACTACATTCTTTTTATATCCCAGTAGTGCTTGTTTGAAGGTGGAAATGGGTCGATTGGCAAAAAGATTAGGTTGATAAAAAATATATGGAGCATATGATCCATAGTTCTGAGTAACAAAATTGTACATATCGAATGGCAATTTCTTGATGATACCAAGACTACATAACCAGCTGATTCAACTCAGAGTCACCATTGGTGTTGATAAAATAAAAACCTCCAAAGGCTGGTTGGCTGAAGAACACACCAAAAATTCTTTAACTCCTTGAAAGATTGGTCCCACTGGGTGTGCCAAAAACTATTGATGATTTAAAATTGTGCTTTGTAATAAACACCAATAATGGGAAGTTGTAAGAAGTGGGACTTACAACTTGAAAAAACCTCCAGATTTT
This sequence comes from Torreya grandis, assembly GCA_037957365.1. NCBI lineage: Eukaryota > Viridiplantae > Streptophyta > Pinopsida > Cupressales > Taxaceae > Torreya > Torreya grandis. The sequence goes on from JARHVA010006168.1 coordinate 135,416, forward strand.
AGAGAAGTTGATTCTTCTTTAAATCAAGTGTATATTGGGAAAAGGGACATGAATTTTAATAGAAATAGCAATGCAAGGAAGAAAATCTAACTATGGAAATGCACCTGGATGTAATTCAACCTTAATCCTGAGTACAGTGAGACTATATGTAAGATTCATTTACAATTAAGAGAAAATAAGTGCATGATCAATGTAAAAGATGGAAATAATAGAAATAGAGGCTCACAACATAGAATACTTTTGCAGTGATACAAAAAATGTCAACAAAGGCATAGGGTTCAATATTCTTATTTGAATCTTCCAGTCACATAAGAGGTGCATAAACACACACAGTTATATAAACTTTTCAACTCAAGAAAAATGAGACAAAAGCAAATGACATTCCTAATCACAGTTGTAGAAAGCCTATAGCCTAAACTACTTTTGCAAATGACATAGAAAATGTCAACAAAGGCATAGGATTCAATCTTCTCATTCATTCTCCAGTCACATAAGAGGCACAAAAACACACATAGTTACATAAACCTTCCAATTTAAGAAGATAGAACAAAAGCTAATGATATTACTTAGTCACAGCTCTAGAAAGTCTAAACTCTTTACAATAATTTCTCTCAAAAATTCTCTCTGATATCTCTCCTCTTTTACTTCTCCTCTGCACCCTTATTTATAGCCTTGAGTTCACTCTGGATTGTCTGCTTGTTTCCAATCTACTGGCCCAACTGAAATCTAACTGAACTAGAAGTGTCTAATAGAAGATATTTTATAGATTCTAAAATGCTTTGTTTTCTGGCAGTTCATTGGCTGAAATAGATTGCAGGATGCTCCCTTCTCTTAAACGGTAGGTACCACTTAGCCACTTTCTTGAAAACCTTCTTATTACTTTAGGAGACACCAAAAGATGACACTTGGTGTGTTTTGCAGCACCTATCGAAGACACGTGGCACTTTTCACATAACTTATACTCTTTTGTGTCTTTGCTTAGGAGTGTTCTGCATTTGACACTTATCACAATCTGCTTCCTCAAAACTTTAACAGTTTAAAAGAAAATAAGACCCACAGCATTTCTTACCCAAGTAACTTGAAAAGGGATACAAGAACAGGTGTCAATCTCCACTACTTCATTAAAGGACACATGGTAATCTCTGCTTTACTTATATGGGGTTATGTGGTAGTCTCCACTTCTTTTAGCTACCTTTTTTGAAACCTACAGAAGATGACACGTGGCAGTCTCTGCTTTAATCTATTTATACCATAGAAACAAATGGGTCTCATTTCATATTTACATGGATAGTGACACCTTTTGTCTTATTCTTGCTTTAGAAACAACACTTAAGACCCACCACGGTCTTTGATATATTAGTGAATAAAAAATGAAGATAATTCATATCTCGACATGTGGTGGCTTCCGCTCTCTTTTATTGGGGTACGTGGCTTCTTCTGTTGCTTTTAGAAAAGCAAAATTGAGACCTTCTCTGACTACCACTTGGTGCTTTCCACTTTATCTTGATACTTAGCTTGTTAAAACCTTTTCTTGAAAAGAGATGATACATAGGTGCCGATATGAAACCATGGATGAAGACACTTGGCACATTCTATTGAGTCACTATGAGATACATGGCACATTCTGACCAACTCATAGAAAATATAAAAGGTGCCTCAGACAATGACACTTGGTAGTTTTTGTTTGAGAAAGGATGCCTCAGATGACTACACTTATCAGCTTCCACTTGATCTCGACACTCAGACAAAAATGAATCAAAAAGGAAAACAGAGCCTGTGCTCTGTTTCAAAACTCTGCCATCTCAGACCAAAGTATGTGGGAACAAAATTTTGTAGCGCACAAATGAAAATCAGAATGAAATGTAGAAATTTTTTTTGCTCTACACATTCCACATCACATCATCACATTCTGATCATTAAATGATTTAATAAAATAATCATATTTGTCTATTATTATTAAACAAATATTGATTATTACCTCATATTCATACTAGGCATCTGCATGTTTTCAAGCCATCATAAAATTCCCCTCATCTTTAACACATCCACACCAAATTTTTGTACATAACAACTATAATTATCATTATAACATCATTTATTCCATAATTACATATGAGCCTAAGCTCTACACCACTAATAGATCATGACCTACATCCCACCTATGGTGGTGGCCTAGGTGATGGGTAAACTAATTAGATCAATGATCTAGAACATAGTGACCTCTTAGATTGACTAATTACCCTATAATATGTAACCATTTTCCCTACTAGCATAACCTACTCATACAAGGCTCTCAAATAGTGTCTCTAGGTCCATCTTCACAACTTAAGATGTCACATCTCCTAACCCTAGGGCATCCAATAGTATACAATCAATATTTCTCTCCATCCCCATGACTCATGCCTCTACCCCTTAATGTTGTAATCATCCTTACAACTACATATGGTCATCCTGCATCCACTCTACTTGTTAATGTAACACCCTAATCTATGCCTCCCATTGATTCACCTTCTCTAACAATGATGTTAGCTAGGCCGATACATCTACCATATATATATATATATATATATATATATATATATATATATCATCAAATAATTTAACCCTATAAGTGTGACACATAGTATTGTAAACCTATTATCTCCCTTCACATAGCTGTTAATCAGATTAAACAATCTCCAATGCCCCTATTATTTCCATTTATTCTCCCATGCCTCCATAATTGGTATACATTCCTTAACCATTGTCCATGTTTCCATATTTACAACCATCTCGATGCACTTATTTCCATCATCATCCTTTCCAACACTCGATTACCCTTTAATACAAAAATAATTACCAATCAAATAGTGTCATTACATTTTATGACTTAAACACCATCCCAACCCCTTCCTATAAATTGGATATTTTGCATCTCATATGTGTTTTTTATTAACACTTACCAATCATGGCCTCCTATGATGCTTCCCTCAACATGGAAAAGACCCTTACTATGTTTCCCACTCCCTATACCCAATGGCTCCCATCACTCCTTTAGCTCCTATACCATCTGCTATGCCCTCCTCTCTCCTACAACATGGCCACATAACCTTTACTCACCTAGGAAACTACTTTTACCCATCCCCTAACCCTCTAAATTTCCTACTATTTACCTGTGTAATGTTTACACCATATCTTTAACTTCTCCCCACACTCTAACCCACCATCTCCCCCATTACAACACCTAAACCTCTACATCACCACACACTTATCAATACACAAATGTATACACAATACAAACCACATAATAAATTCATACCTAATTTTGATGTTTACCTCACTATCAATCCTCCTATTCCACCTCCTCACTATTTTATGCACCTTAACTTTTTGCCATCCTCCTAAAACACAACCTCCATCTCACAACATGCTATACTAATTTAGTCATTCTCTTTTCTTTCTATGCCTCACATCTATCTTCCACTTTTTAGTCTCTTTTCATATTTTTTAACTGCATCTAATGTTTCTTGAGTGATGCCTAATCTTATTCTACCTTATTCATGAGTGGCCATATCTTCCTCCTCTAGGTCATTGAGTTTGACACTGATGAAGCTATCCTCAATGCCCTACATGGATTCTTGGTACAAAAGTATACAAACATATGATGAATACACCTACTTATGAAGATACTGAATAGGTTAATCAAATCCTACCATGCATAACAATCATAATCCTCAACATATAATAGTGAAAATTGTTGTCATAAATATGCACATCCCTCAACTTTGTTACAATTGGTAAAACTTGGCTCATAACAATGATGGAATTTTTCCAAAAAGATTATGTATCTCTTGATAGAGGTTCCCCACTTAAAACTTGGATTATAGTGATAAATACTACCACTCCACTCCTACTACCCCATTCTTCCACATCGCATTGGCATCCTGGTAACATTCTTTACCCCTTCCACCAAAACCACCTCCTTTGTATCAAATCTATTTTTTTCAATGCATCCCTATTATTTTCAATTCCTATTTATTCACCTTTCTCACTCCAAAACTATTAATCCCACTACATATTAGATACTTACACTCATACCATTGCATTAACCTTTGGTCTTCTTGACACTTCATTGGCATATCGGTCACCTAATCTATTCGATCATCATCATGGCATCATCACTACCCCAATCCTTCATCAAACACCTCTCTAAGCTATAATGACACTCATTTATCCTTTATTCAAGACCCATAGTTCTCCTAATCATTTGTACTTTCTTGGAATGTGTTGTAATATAATGGCTCTCTTTTTTGATATTTAGTAGCAATTGATTACTCATTGGGATGTGTCAATTATCATGACAATATCCTTCTCACTTCTTATGCATATGCCTTTACCAAGGGTATCATCAATATCAATCATGTCTTATCTCATCCATATTACCACTCCTCCACCACTCTTACTCAAATTCAAACCATCTATTTTATCTTCATGTCTCTTATTTCTCCCATCATCCTTCCCATTTAGGGAGAACTACATCGACCTAAGGTCTCTTGAGACTATGTAGGTAGCACTTGGCTACCCATGGTTCCTAAGGACAACTCATCTGAACTAACCAATCCTTCCCTTTCATCCATTGGTAACTTAATCACATTATTTTTCATCCATCTAATACTTATGACTATCACTTGACACATGGTATGAGCTACACATGTCATTAAAATTATCAAATCATTTTATTATTTTGGCATGATACTATCCCAAAATGCATTCTTGATTTGGATATGCCACAATATCATGTATTTTAACATTATATCCCATATCTTTCCTTGGCATGCATCCTTACCTGAGATACATCAAAATATTGTGGCCTAATTCATCAATTTATTTAGTTTGTGGTTCTCCCTTGCATGTATCCTTGCTTGGGATACGTCAAACAATTTTTAGCCTATTAATTATATTTGGTATTGTAGCTATCCCTTTAATGTGTCCTTACTTGGGATAAATTGAAAGCTTACAAACTATTGCCTTATCACTCTTTTATTATAGTTGATTCCCTTGGGATGTGTTGATAACCATGACATTATCATCCTCACTCCTTGTGCATATGTATTTACTAGGGACATTGTAAATGTATAACTCGTTACTAATGTTTATTTCATCTTTTTCATCATCTGGCATTCCCTTATCTATTGATACAACACGCTTAAATTTCTTCTTTTTGAGTGGTCATCCATCTCATTATTCTCTGCATGTCCCCTAGAGGGGGCATTCTATACCCATGAATTTGATAACACCCATCCTTGATCATATTTCTTCTTTGAAAGGTAATGATTCATTCCAATCATAATGCCCTTTCAAAGAGGGTAAAAATGTATGTATCTAATTATACTTACCAAATTAACTCATTTAATTATGCCTAATATCATCTAATATCTTATTCATTTTATCTAATTAACACTTAATAATGATATCCCATATTAACTTAAACTAATTAATTAATTAATCCTAACTATATGAATACCCCACTCTCCACATATTCATGTTTTTTAATATTCTAATTCCTAATTTACCTCACTTTTCACATAATTCCTAATATTCTAATTTTTTATTCACCCAATTTTTAATCACATGCCCTCCATAAAAAAATAAAGTCTAGATATTTCCAATGTCTATAACTTTCTCCCTTCTCAAAACTAAAATTTGAGAGTAAAATTTCCCCCCATTTCCTTCTATACACTTCTTTAAATGTAAGGGGCATCCCAAACAATTTCGCAAGGAATTAATGCAAGCCTATACTAGCTCCATCACTCTCCTCTATTGATCTAAGTTGGAATGAGCCCATGCTACCAAAATGTTTTTCCAACTAGCCATTAACATCATTAGTTTGAGCTTACTTTGCAATATTACATCAAATTTCAAGTTTTCAAATTATTGACTCAATCTACAAGTGACATCTTGAAGTATTAGAAATGAGATCAAATGGGAGAAAAATGATGGTAAGGTTGGCGTAATTTTTTCCCATTTTAAGTTATTTCCATTTGATGATTATCCTGAGTTTGTACTAAATAATAGTTATTTTGTGCTTTAATATATTTTTATCCAAATTCTTAGTGATACAGTGGTGGCTTCATGTTGATGTGTAATGGTTTGGGGTTACCTAATAATGAGGTGGGTTAGACATATGGGATCAACGTCGGTAGGAAGATAAGAAACAAACTCTATAAGGTGTATAAAGAAATCATCCTTATTTGAAAATATAAAATTTGTAATACGGATTCTATCAAGATTATTTTTGGGTTCTATAATTCAAGATGATTTGGACTCAAGATGGATTTTGGATTTTAAAATTGGTTTGGACTTGGGATTGGTTATTTTGGATACAATTTTATTTCAAAAGATAAACTTTAGTTTACAAAAAAAAAATTCAAGTATGTGTCTTTCACAAGGAGGTAAAAAGGCAAAGACACAAGAAAATTCTACTTTAATAAAAAATAAACATGTAAGTCATAAAAAGAGATAAATATAAACAAAGGGACTTGAATGATTCATAGGATTTTTCTTATGCTTACGTTCCCATTGGTTAGTAATGGCCAAATATTTCATATTATTTACTATGGAGGCACTATTGTACCCATATCCCACCAAATTTAGTTTCAAGTAAACATATAAAGTAACTTCACTAGGCGATGTGCTCCTCTTAGGTGCACAACAAGTCAGATGGAAAAATGGGTATATTAAGCTTAAGATTTATAAAACATTTTCTAAGGGGATTCCTCTATATACCTTGTAGTACATTGAAACCCAAGACTATGGAAGATGTTGATATATTTTATGCACATAAAAGGATTTAATCCCTATGTGCCCAACTAACCATAAGATCTTAGTAGGTTGACATCAAAAAAATCAAACTTTGAGATAGTTGTTGAAACCCTGGGTATTGGAGGATGAAATCCCTTCACATCATGGTGTGATTAAAACACACAAATACTTAGATAATTTAAAAAATAGCCTAAATTTATAGACCACGTCAGTACATGGGGTGTGGCTTACCACATGATAGTGAAATCCACAGTCGATAGAGCCCCTAGAAAGAATAACTAAGTTTAACAATTGTTTTTAATTTATTGGTATCATCACCAATGTGAATCCAATGAATGAACATATTCAAGTTGAATATAGGTAACATAAAATCACAAAATTTGCTTTCGATTTATAGGTATCATCACCAAAGTGATGCTAAGGAAAGAACATACACAATTTTTTTGAAACACACGGGCAAATTTGCAATTAAAGTAAAGGTGAACTAATTAATTATTTAAATAAACAAAAACTTGAAATAAGAAAAAATTTATCAATAAACAAATAGTTATTTTTTTAGCTTAGCTTTCCATTATTTGATAATGTCCCTACACTAAAATTGTTATTAGTTTGTTTATGAAGAGTAGGCAACCAAAGGAACCTGAAGGTTAGCCAAAATGATTAAAAAAAAAGAAAAGATAAAGTGAGAAACCTAAATTTATGGAATGAAACCATTTTTACAAATAAAATAGAAAATGATAGAAATGTAATCAAATAAAAAAATATAGAAATCTACAAAAAATGTGAAGAAAGTATATAGTGAAACCACTAAAAGATGAAACCAAACTATTGCACATAAATACGAATTCATTGAAATGTTGGACAAAATAATGCACATAAAAATGAATTCACCAAAATTTTGGACAAAATTTCACACACACAAAAGAAACTCACTACAATGTTGGACAAAACCATGCACATAAAAATGAATTTATTAAAATGTTAGATAAAACTACGCTTATGAAAATGAATTCACTATCTTTTTGACAAAATTATAATACATGAAAATGAATTCACTAAAATGTTGGAAAAACCACACACATAAAAATGAATTCATTCAAAGTGTGGATGAAATCATTAAAAACATCGATGAATTCACTAAAATTTTGAACAAATTCACTGATCTGTAAAGGGCTTAAAATAGAAGATAGAACACTCCAATAATATAAAATTGATAAAATAGGAAGGAACAGACTAGATAGGCCACATAATAAAAACATAAAGCTAAAAACTATTAGAAAAGCCTAAGAAACCACTATGAATAAAACCACTACAATTTTGGATGAATTTGTTGAAATGTTGATCAATTTCACTATTTAGAGGTACGGAACCATTGTTATGCATACGAACTAAACTACTTATAATATTGAAAAATTATACCTAAAAATTCAATAAATACCCTTTCAAACCAAGATCAAATAGATATTCACTTGTAAATAATTCAAAAATAATTGAAACATCCTACTAAGTGTGATTGTGATGAAGAAGATGAAGAAAAAGTCCCACTAGATGTGCCAAAATGTGATAACTAAAATTTAAAATCTAAAAAAAATTAAGAAAATAAAATTCAAGTTCATATTATAAATTCAAACTAAACCTCTGATAGAGCTAATAAGAAAAAATAAAGTTAAACATATAAATATTTAAAAAACCATGTAGAATACATCATCACCTTCTCCATTGTGAATTTTGATTTGTTCTTGCTTCTTGGAATGTGGGTGCTCAGTTCATTCTCCAAACAACCATAAATCAAGAAGTATATGGGTGCATAAGATTGATTTCTCAATGGAAACATAGGACTAAAACTATATCAATTTGATAGATTGAAGGTGATTTTTTAAAACAAAAGATAACATGTAAATTTATAGCCTTTTAGATTGAGAGATGAATAATTGGGAATAATTTTCATTTATTTTATAATTATAATTATCAATGGTTATATTTGAGTCCTCCTCCAAGTGGAAGAGGACAATTACTCATGTGTGAGAGAGAAAGAAATAAAGTTAGATATTTGAAGAAATCACTATGAATGGTTCAACGTAATTAAATAACTCACCATACTCATTGTGTTAGTTGAAATGTTCAATGGTGACTCAACAATTGGTTGAGAAATTTAAGGACATGGTTGGATGACTCAACACTTGGTTGAAATGAGTGTGAAAAATGTTTGGATGATGTGGAAATTCTAAACTTTAATTAGTTTTTGAAGAATTATGTGTGTACAGTTAATCAATTATGTAAAAATAGGAGGGAAGTGATATTAGTGGGAAATTCAAATTTGGGATGGTGAATGAGTTAGTGTTTCAATTTTAATCAAAGTTAATTATGATAATAAATTGGATAAATTTATATCTCTACAATATTCACATCTATCCATTTTATTCTACACGAAAAAATAAAAAAAATGATCATATTTCAAAAATTAAATAATGATCTTATAATAATTTAATAAAACCCACCATATCAAAAGTGAACATGTGGTGGTTAGAACACAATCATGGGTCATAGAGGCCATGAAGTGTTTCTTAGATTTCAAAACATACTTTAAATTTTATTGAAAAAAAATATATATGGCAAGCAAAACACAATCACAACATCACTAAGTTTCCTAAAACATAGTTCATATGTTGAACACATGGCGATTAAAACACAATTACAGGGTTATGGAGGCCACAAGGTTTTTCTTAGCTTTTAAATAATAATTTAGTCTTTGAGGATAAAAATAAAACATGTGGAAATTAAAAT
>JARHVA010006168.1:165000-205000 GCA_037957365.1 Torreya grandis
TTAATTATACACACACACAGGGGTGGGGTGTCTAGGGCTTATGGAAAAATATAAAATCTTTTATACACACAGACACACACATGTATCTCTGTGTGTGTGTGTGTGCGTGTGGACGCGCGCACGTGCATGTGTGCGTGTGCGTGTGCGTGTGTGTGTGTGCACGTACGTGCACATGTGCGCGTGTGTGTGTGTGCTCGCATTTGTGTGTGTGTGTGTGTGTGTGTGTGTGTGTGTGTGTGTGTGTGTGTGTGTGTGTGTGTGTGTGTGTGTACACACACAAACTATAGTATATTATATTACTAATAATTACAAAATTATAATATAATATTTTTTTAATAAAAATATATTTGGATTTCATTGTGTTTAAATTATCATCTTCCCCAGTGCTTAATCCTTTTTGCAAAAAATATGAGATGGAGTCAAGGATCATGGGTTTCAAATGAAGTAAAACTATCAATTTACACTTTCTCGCTTGACAAAATCTTGATTTATGAAAAAAATAATTACATCCCTTACATTGTATTAATAAAATTATATTTATAATAAATAATAATATAATATAATCATTTTTAATAATATAATATTATTATTGTATATGTTTTAACACTATATATATTATTATACATATTTTTTGTATTATATAGTATATAAATATTATTATAAAATAATAATTAGTAATTTAATAATATATTATGTTATTATAATATATTCTTTAATTATACACACACACACGGGGGTGGGGTGTCTAGGTCTTATGGAAGAATATAAAATCTTTTACACACACACGCGCACGCACACACGCACACACACACACACACACACACACACACACACACACACACACACACACACACACACACACACACACACACACACACACACACACACACACACACACACAAACTATAGTATATTATATTACTAATAATTACAAAATTATAATATAATAATTTTTTAATAAAAATATATTTTGATTTCATTGTGTTTAAAATATTTTTGACTCCAATCTTTGAAGTCTACTTCTATATTTCTCATTACGGAAGAGGAAAAAGATGATATCTATAATTATAAATTATTATATAATATATAGTTATATTATAATTATGAATGTATATTAAAATAATAATATATAATTAAAATATAAGATATATAATTATATATAATATTTTAATATTATAATAAAAATAATATTTTAATTATATATTTTATTACATAATAATAATTTATAAATTATTTTTGTGATAATAGGGTCATTAGAAACTCTGAGAAGTGCACTCCAACTAGATGGTCTCCTCCCTAGGACAATATAATCAAGCTCAAATTTGATGGAGCTGTAAAAGACAACCTAGGCTAGGTAGGATCATGGGGTGTTTTCATAGATCTAAATGAAACTATCTCCTTAGTTACAATAAAGTTATGGTAAGGTGCACCGAAAACTTCATTAAAACCAAGGCCCTTTAGAGAGGCCTCTCCATTGAGTTGTAAAATAATTAGCTCAGTCTTGAGATTGAGAAAAATTCCCAACTTATTGTGGAAGTAATGGATTTTGGTACCTCTGCCAATTAGAATCTCAATAACATCTTGGATGATTGTACAACTTCATAGGATAATTTCATGCACTTCAATCTCCACCACAAGGTTATAGATTAATTTTCAAACACAAGCATTAGGCTTAACTCCCAAATTAATCATTCGGAGATAATTTCCTCATGTAGTTTGGAATCAAAAGCTAAAATGTTTGTTGAGTTAGACCACTATCATAGTGCATTTAATACTTCCAATGATTAAATGGAGTGCTCCCTATCATGACACATCCCAAGTCATTCACATTTGTTTTTTGTGGCTTGAAGGTATTAAGGATTGGGATGACATTCATTCTACGTGGTAGTCGACATGCATGAGCCATTTCTATTACTAACATCACCTATCCATCTCAATCTATTCAAGCTTTAGGTGCATTGAGAAATAGGTTAGACGCAAGAGGAGAATCACTGGTGATATGAAAATCCCTCTGAGAAGCTCAAGTCCCTCCAAGAAAACTAGGTGGAGCATGACCAAGGAGATAATTATCAACACAGTTAAGGAGATGGACCTAAACATGCTTCACAAATACTATCTAGATGATGTGCACCACTCCTTTTTAGGACTGGTATATGATTTAAAGTTGCGACATTTATTAAATTCTAGAGATCTACTGGATAAGAAATCAATGTTTACAACTAAAGAATCTTTGAATTTTTGGAAGAAGGGTCTTGTCAATGGAACGAAGGATGAGAAATTGTTAAACTGGATGGCCATGAATCTCTTGCATGCACAATTTTCAATGAGGTTAGGTGGGGGTGATTTGATTTCCTTTATTAACTTAGTCATCTAAGATATGGAATATCTAGGGTAATCCAACCCTAGGTTGGATACACTCAAAGTTGCACAACTCATAGGCATCTAAATAGTCTTATTTTGCACTAGAAACTCATTGCCATTTCATGAAGACATTAAGCACTTTGGAAATGCTATAGACACTAGGCTGGATCAATTTTGGGTTCTTGTGAAGGATTTGACAATGGAAAACATCACTAAATTCTACAAGATAAAAACTATCTATGATAGGTTGGGTATCTCAGGTGATAATGAAGATTCTAAGCTTGCAAATTATCTAGAAGCACTGATCATAGAAGAAGCAAAAAAAAAAGGACCAACGGTGATGGTTTCTATCTCCTCAAAGGATGTCTAGTTTCTTTTGCCATGTTCTTTTTCTTTCCATGTCTTTTGAATGTTATGTCTTTCTATATTCCAAATAATATGTTCTCTATTTTGAACCAAAACACTACAGGTCATTGTAGCTTCCTACTGTATTCCCCTATATCATTAGGATTTTTGAAGATATTATAATAGATGTGCATTACCCCTTTTTTGACCCATAAAAAATATATAAATAATATATTATTAATATATATAATAATAGTAATTTATATATTTCAATAACATTAAAATGTATAGTTATAAATATATAATATAAATATCTATATAATATATTATATTACATTATAATGTATAATAATAATAATAATAATAATAATAATAATAATTATTATTATTATTATTATTATTATTATTATTATTATTATTATTATATATCCTATTTTTATTTGATACGGTAAAAACCCTAGTTTTATAGGGCCTAGGAACCAAAGTTAAAAAAGTGAAATAAATATGAGCAAGCCCCATGGGCTGAAAACCAAAAAATATAATAAAACACTAGAAACTAACGAACCATACGGAAGGTTAAAAAAATGAAAGTAAAAAGGTAAACTATTCTAGGAGGGGGGATCCCTCCGTAGGATCCTTCACATCGAGAATTACCTTCTCCTATGTGACCTATTTGTTCTTTGTGATTCTAACCCTAGTTTTAATTCCAGGTCCTTTTGCATCCTCCTTAGGCAAGATCACTCTACGTTTCTTCCACATATGTTCCTTCATAGGGGTCTTCTTGGTGGGGGTTATTAGGGGGACCTTAGGGGAAGAAGTCTCTACCTCGACTGTATGCTGCTTCAACGGGGTCATTTTAGCCTTTGTTGTTTGAGTGAAAGATTGGATCATTTTGGCTACCTCCTTGTTCATGGAATTTCAATCCTAGATTAATCCTTCTAAACACATCCTTACCTCAAGGAGTTTTTTATTGAACCTATCCAATTTATCTTTGTTGGTTTTGATCTCATCTACCAGGGGGTCTTTCCTTTCCCCACCACTTCCCATGAGGTTCCTTATTACATATATTATTAATACATAAGTATTTGTAATTTATTTTTTACAATAATACTTGTATTTATAAATATATAATATAACTATCTATATGGTATAGTATATACTATTATAGTATACTATAGTTATAATTAGTATATACAAATATAGACATTAGAACATCAATGTCTCGTTGCCATGTCGATGGTATTGCAATGATGATTCAAGCCATAAATTGGATGTGGACCCTTGCCACAATAAAATTAGATCTCATAATGTCCCTGTCCACCCTTGACAATAGAAATTGTTTGATCATAAGTTTTTAATAAGGTACAACTACGGATTTGCTCTCCTTCACTTTACAAAACCCTACTTTAAAAAAATAAAAAATTAAATCCTTATGATATATAGATAAAATTATATTTGCAGTATTAAAATATACAATAAATAATATACTATAATCATTTTAATTTTTTTTATAATATTAAATTATATTATATTTGAAAATATTATAATATTATATTATGTATATTATAATATTATTATATATTTTTAAAATTATTTATACTATTATAATTATCTATATATATATATATATATATATATATATATATATATATATATGATTTAAATATAACTAAAAGTTATTCCAAAGGTGCAAAGGTGCATGTTATAGCGTAAGAGATGTTATATTTTTTTTTTTCAAAATAAAATTTTTGTAAAGTAAGGAGTGTAAACTGGTTATATATATATATATATATATATATATATATTATATATATATATAATATATATATATATATATATATATATATAACCAGTTTACACTCCTTACTTTACAAAAATTTTATTTTGAAAAAAAAAAATATAACATCTCTTACGCTATAACATGCACCTTTGCACCTTTGGAATAACTTTTAGTTATATTTAAATCATGGAATTGTTCAATGATGTTGGGCTTTGATGACATATTTCAAAACTATTATAACACATATTTCAAAACTAATAAAAAAATCTCCCATATAAATACAAAAATGTTTAAACCAATTAAAAAAGGAAATGTTTTTAAAAAAATAAAATAAATTAAATGTTTGTTTTCCATAAACTATTACTTTGACTTAAGAAATGCCCATTTGTTAGCATACAAAAAAGGATGGCTTGGTGATTCCTATATACCTTCCTTGGGAGGATAATAAGATCATATCAAAGAATTATATGGCCAACACTTGGTAGAAACTAACTCTAAAATTTAAGCTCTTCATAATTGATTTAATATGTTTTTATGGTGGACCATTGGAATCCATTTATGCATTACAAGGTAATTAAATTGTTAAGGATTTTTTTAATAAATCCACTTTATTATATTGACAAAGGTAGGTTATATATGTTCCAACTCATCTATTAAATATTTTTCTCTCACGTACTCCCTTCCCTTCCGCCATGTGGCATATTGTATAATTAGACTATAGTTTTAACTAAAATAAATTATTTTTTATATTTTTAAATTTGAATTTATCTATGATTTTATTGGCCTTTATATTTACATATCCTCTTCTCAAATTTTCAACTTAATAAAATGTCTTTTTTTCCTAGCAAATCAAGGACTATCACGTGGAAAAATATTTTGCAAGGACTGTCGTGCAATTTTTTTTGGGTTTCACCAACCTGTCTTTAATTTTGGTCACCATAGGATCACTTACATGTAAAAGTAATCGCCTAGAGGAAATGCCAACATGTGAGAAATTTAATTTAAGTTCTATTACATCAGGAACTTTGAATTTAAATGCACCAATGGACTTGAATTTTCCATTGAAGGGACGGTTCTTCATAGAGTCTTTACCACTAACACATTACAATGGCACAAACAATGGCTTCGATAGCAAGCCTCTAAGAAATAACATTTTTGAAAGCTGATCTCATAAGCACCTCACACTTATCCAACCCCACCATAATGAAGCCTAGTTCCTTCATAGTCCACGGAAAATTAGTTAATTTTAATCTCACTTATATTTAAGGAAAATTTGCCACATGTTGTGTTGTTATTGGCCAATTGAAAAATAGCTATTTTAAACTAATAAAAAAATCTCCCATATAATTACAAAAATGTTTAAGCCAATTATATATATAATTTTTTTTGAAAAATAAAATAAATGTTTGTTTTCCAAAAACTACAACTTTGACTTTAGAATGCTTATTGTTAGTGCAAAATTAACATCAGAACAAAAAAAAGGATGGCTGTTGGGAAATCAGGTGCAAACAAACACAGCGCTCTGATTCCACTTGTTAGGATCTTGCTCCTCAGAAAGAGCACAATATGATTACTAATATATAAGCAATTATATATGTGGAATAACACATAATCAACAAGTAACTATAATTCACCAATGACACAGAATATGAGAGACAATACACTATCTTGTATCAATACTTGTACAGAAAAGAATACAATAAAGAGACACCACACTCTTCCACCTTGTAGAGGATTCCCACACCTCAAGTGTACAGCTATTATTCTCAAGAATCCACTCTCTTACCAAAAACAGTCCCAACACCCAACTCACACACAGAATTGGTGTTCACCTCTCCAACTAGTCAGTAATAATACTGCCAGTACACCAAGCACTCAAAGTACTTCAAGTAGATCTCCCATGAACCTGCAATAACCTGCAACTCAACAGACCTTACTTACCATGTAGATCTTCTGTGATCTTACACTTGTGGAAGGAACTTCCTTGCCTTCATTGCTTTGCACTCTGAAGAATCTCTTCCTTGAATCCTAGATCCTTAGATTCTTAGATCCTCTATTACAATATAGCCCATGAGTCTATTATATGGATCCCATGCATACAATAATTAGACAGCTAATTACAATAATTAGAAACGCAGCTCGAGACTATAATTATCCCTTTACATGCAAACGCTTGGTTCGTTAACGAACTGTTTGTGAACTGGCAGTTCTGGAACCACACAGGGGACCGACGTCGGTCCCTGTCTGCCTGGAGGTGACCGACGTCGGCTGACCTCCTGCCGTCGTTGGTTGCCTTCTGTTCACACATGCCGCGGTCGGTTGTCTTCTACACAAGACTCTGCCGACGTCGGTCTTCCTGGAACTCATCAACTCTTTGGCAACCTCCTCCATGTTTGTAATGGTTGAAGCTTTTAACTCCACAACCTAACAATGGCTTGGTGATTCCATCAATGTAATATATGGCAAACACTTGGTATAAATTAACTCTAAAATTTAAGCTCTTTATAACTAATTTAATATGTTTTATGGTGGACCATTTGAATTCATTTATGCATTACAAGGTACTTACATTGTTCAGGGGTTTTTTTTATAAATCCACTTTATAATTTTGCGTAAGGTAGCTTACATGTTTTAACTCGTCTATTAAATATTTTTTTCTCACTTATTCCCTTCCGCCATGTAGTGTATTGTATAATTAAATTATAGTTTTAACTAAAATAAATTATTTTTTATGTTTTTAAATTCAAATTTATCTGTGATTTTATTGGGATTTATATTTGCCTATCATCTCTTCAAAATTTTAATTAAATAAAATGTCTTTTTTTGCTAATAAATCAAGGATTGTCACGTGGAAAAATATTTTGTAGGGACTTAGTGAATTTTTTTTTTAGTTTCACCATCTTATCTTTAATTTTGGTCACCATTAGGGTCATTTCCATGTAAAAGTAGTGGTTTATAGGAAATGCTAACATGTGAGAAATTGTTACTATTAATACAAGTTCACATTGAAATAGTAAAATTATTAATGCAATAACAATGAAATCATAAAATTATTAATGCAAGTTCAAAACAAAATTATAAAATTATTATTATAAGTTCATAATGAAATTGTAAAATTATTAATAGAAGTTCACATTGAAATCATAAAATTATTAATGAAAAGTCATAATAAATGAGGGGCCACTCCACTATTTACATGAGAATGAGGCAGTAATCCCATTAATAAATGGTGAAATTTCCCGTTATAAACAAATCATTTTGGTATCTTTTATTTCATGGACAACTATTTCTAATTGTAATTTGTGCATGGTTCTACTGATTCTTGTGTTCTATTTTGTTTGGCAAACAGTCTTAGGAGACGGTTCTTGTTGGATTGTTCTTTTTTCACCTAGTGGAGAGGGAAAGTATTTTCATTTTCCATTGTTGGTTTGTTAATTTTATTTTATTTTTTTATGTGTTGGTGTGAATAGAGTATACTAAACGGATGCATCTTGATCAAATCATAATACTGTCTCTCAATTTTTGGCAGAAAGAGACTACATACGCTTTCAATCTCTCCTAAAAATATTTTGAGTTTGGGTCATTGATATTAATCAAACAAACGTGTTTTAGATTATATATACAAATATGTGGTTCATACATATTTTTCTATATTTTTAAAAAATCATTAACTTGTTTTTTAGGATTTATTTTTGAATTATTTTTTAACTTTTTTTTTAGTTTCCTAGTGAGATATAATATTATATGTTGACCTATATACAAGAGTTTACATTAAAATTGGACCTATCTTACAATATTAAATTTATAAAATTTATTGAGTGTACTTGACTACATAAAAAAACTTAAAAAAATACCTTATGAAATTACAAATGCTAGTTTGTTTATGAATTAAAAAACTAGTAAAGAAATTCAATAATTTTAGTTATTTTTTAAAAATCAATAACTCTATTCAGTGTTGAGTGTTATCTTTATCTCAAGATTTAACACAAGTAAAATCTCTAGGCATAGATTTATGTCTATATGTGCCTACTACAAAATACAATACCAATGTCAAATCTTGGAAATATATTACTTATATCTATGGGATCAACTTATGTATTTTATTTGATGGTGACATGTATGAAATTAAAAGATAATGAATAATGGCCTAAATTTTAGGTTGTTTTATTATGTCTATACTTGGACTGATAATATTCCCCTTCTATTCTTGTATTCTCAGTACTAATGTCAAATATTGGCAATATTTTTCTTATATTTATGGGTCAATGTATTTACTTTGTTTGACAGTAGCATGTATCAAACTAGAGGAAAATGAATAATGACTAAAATTTCTAAATAATAACTTGAAAGGTTGTATTTGTAATTTTATTTTAATTTGATGAATCTTTTCTTGAAAAAAAAATAAAGAAACACAGTGCCACAAAGAATTCAACAAAGAAAGTGTATCTATTATAAATGAAACTTTTCCATATAAAATAATCACATTAACCAAGTAAACATTCACTCAAAATACCACCAAACATTTTTCTCCACACTATTGTTTTTTCTTAAAAAAGTGGAAAAAGACATTATTATAATAATTTGCTTGTTCTTCAAATTGTTAAAATATTTGTTTTGCAAATTATAGTGATGAAACATATAATAATGCCTAAACAAAACCAAATATCTAAGTAGTAAACTAGTTTTTCTTCCAAACCAAGATGCAATTTTATTTAAAATACTATCAAAATAAAAAAAACCTTTATTTATATTTCCCTTATTTTCCACTTTTTATTTTTAATGCATAATTCTTGGTTTATCTAGAGTTAACTTATCCCCACATGTTCTATGCACCATACTTGAATTCTATGAAAGAAAACTTGCATGAATTTTTGAAGGTGATATATTGGTGGTTTATGGTCCCACACACAGAGAAAACACTTCACTTGCTAAAGCATAAATCTTGTATGTTGATCATGTTGATCAAAATGGTCAACTAAAAGTTATATTTAATGTAAAAAATCATTACTTAATTCAAAAATTTGTAAACGAATTGATTCTGAGGATGGCTATGCATATTATGAGTTTCTCAGTCAAATAAAAATCAAGATATGAAATAGGTGTTTCCAATTGCTATTTTATGCCCATTTTTAGTAAATATAATATAAAATATTTCATGCATTTAAAAATAAATTAGGGTCATACCAAATGTGAAAGTACAATAAATTATTGAATCAAATAATACATATTTAGTGGGATTTTTTGTGCAATCATTACATGAACCCATCAAAATAATGAGAAATATAAATTTTATGTCAAGGAAGACGAAACTGATCATGATATTAAAATTCTAAGAAATTTTTTTAATCTTCTTTATTATTATTCCTTTTTAAATATTTTATCTTGGTCTTATGGCTCACTAGTATATAATTGTCATTGTATTTATTTTAGGTGCAACTAGCTAGTCATGACATATTACTTTGCCAAAAAGTTCAGGAAAACTTGGCTTCTAGAACCATGTCACTTTTCTTATTAAAAAATGTTTATAGGCATGTGTCAGAATGCTCTCAATCTATCAATACAAATGTTGCCTCGTTTATTAACCCACACAATGCTAAATGCACTAAATCATATTTATAATCTCTTATAAAATCCAACATATATGCATGTAATCATCTCCTTGTGCATCATCATATATTTTCAACATGTTTCTTCAATTATATTCCTTCATGTTATTCATATAACTACACCTTTTTTTACAAACAAAGATTTCAAGACTCTTAAAGCTAAATGACATCTATTTATCTTCAATCTAGTCATTTTAAAAAATTATGGACAACTAGCTGATCCAAATCCATCATAAATAGAAACCTCATGTTACTAGGGAAAATGCACTTAGAAAACATAGTATCAATATGTGCACATGTTGCAATGTATATTAAAAAAAGGGATGATGACTTGGATTGAACTTTGAGACAAACATTTATTAATACAATATTCTTAGATCTGCCTATAATTTAATTTGAGTAACAACACAAAATCATTTTAAATATTGTTTTCCTCCTATGACAACTCTAAATCACTAGGACATTTACTATCATGATTGACAACAACATTGCCACTATTAATAAATTATTTGCACAGCAGTGAGTAAATCCAATTTATACATTCCATAGATTTTATTTTTCTTTTTAAGATCTAATCACTAACTAAACACTCTTTTATAGGTTTGGGATATATTTCACTATGTTCACTATGCTTCAAATTCACTTCCTTCATTTCCATAACCCCAAAAATTTATAGCTACACACTTTGCATCCCTAATTTGTACAACATAGGATTTTTTTTTGATATTTTTCATTTAAGCTTGTCCTTTTTTAACATCTTATGTAAATAAAATAACTTTTGTGTAGATATTTCATAGTTATTTCATGCTACTATGTTTACTCAATACTAATTGAGCATTTCAAAATCTCTTCCTATATCGGTATTAAACATGTTTTTACATAATTTTAATACATCTATGTTTTATCTATTATATTTATATTTAAATTCATATTTTTAAAATCAATTAAAACAAATTTCTGATAGGTTTCTTCCTTGTGTTCCCTATCCCCTTTATATTAATGATTGGTTACATTTTAAATCTTCTATACTTATGGTAGTATGGTATGTCTAGCTAGGTAGGTTTGTGAAGTGTTTGTGTATCTAAGTTTATTACGAAATTTGTAAAAAAAATATAACACATTGTTTGGAGTTAATGGTTTTTTTGAAATTTAGTCTAAAACTTGTTTTACTTATTTCTTATAGACTAGACAAGGATTTTATGCTTTCCTTATTTTTTTGTGTGGAGTGCATTTCAAAAAATATATGTTATCTTATTTACTTCATTTTATTTATCACTACTTAAAATTATACTTAAAATATAAATAAATCTACATATTTATTTGTAGCTAATGTTTAACCAATTTTAAATGCAAGTTTTTAGGGTTAAAAGGTATAATAACTTAATCACAAGGATGAGTAAAATTATTATAAAGTAATAGAATTAAATTAACTCAGATAACATAATATATTAAATATAGAAAATTACTAAAAAAAATAAAATACAATGGTAATTGGTATTCTTATAATTGAAACACATAGAAAGAATAATACTTGGTTTGCTTGTATATTTGTAGGCAAATATGAGTTGTGTAGAGATGGAAATAGGTTTGAAACTTAGGATATAGTCATCATATTTAGGAAATATTATTTATGGAGGTATAGACATTTGTGTCAACCTATGGAAACATGCATTGAGGATTATATTTATATCTTGATGAAATTAGTTTACATGGAATATTTTTTTGTATTATTAAATGACCACCTGCACCTTTCTAGGTTTTCTATCTCCTTTTCATTGATGTATCTGGATTGTGTGCATAGGTAATGTATGAATGTGTATAGCTCAAAACACTATTTATTCACCTAAAGTCCTTCCCAAAAATGGGATAGTGGGTCAATGAAGTCAATATGACCTCAAATACCCCTATGTTAATGAGCATTTCCTACACAACCACTACTTTGAAGAGGGCCTCAAACATACATAGTTCTCCCTTAAGTGTAGGCCTTGTGTGTGCATAAGGGTGAAATATAATCTATATGAGTGCATTCAAATGATCTATCTTGTAACTTGACAAATATTTCTCATGGGTTGTTCTTTGAGTGCTTCAGACCTATAATATTACTACTTACATAACTGTTATATAAATAAGGAAGAATAGGGTAGTTTTGAATACTTGAGAGGTGTTTTTTATAGAGGTCTGTCTGGTAAAATTTTGAATATGATTTAATGATAATGAATGGTATTTATTTTGTATTTATACTAATAATTTTGAAAATATATCATGAAGAGGTTAGATAAAACAAATAAACTGACCCCTACATTTCAAAAGATTTGCAATTTGGATGAATTTTGGGGTACATACACTTAATAAGGAACTAGAAACTAGCATCGATGATAGTGTCCCTATGTAAATGTAAGTGTATAATAGTATAGAAAATTATTGAAGATCCATAATTGATAGTGAATGATATAGATCATATTTTGAGCTTGTTATAGTGTATAGGTGATATGGGTCATCAAAATACTAGGTTCAAACCATAAAATAAGTAGCTAAGCACAATGAGATAGTGAATGTAAGCCTTTTGACAACATGAATGTATACAATTGAAGGGTATAACCCTTATTGGTATTTTAAAAGTGTAAAATATTGATATTGTATATAAATTCATATTTTAGTATCTACATACCCCTTGGTAATCTAGTAATTACTAGGTTACAAGAAAGAAATGTGTACCTATGTATATACAACACACCTTGCCTTTACTTGAGCCCTAGTGAAATTTATTCTTAGTTCATAACCTATAACCAAGAGCATGATATATTATAAATCAATTCATGTAATCTTAAATTTGAATAATTTAAATGATTGAAATGTAAATAGAGCAAGTAAGGAGTACATATGTTTGTCGATGCAACTATGTTTCCCCTTGGTACATTGATTTAGTAAAGATGCTTCCTTATGAAGCATTGGATCTGAGAGAGGTTTAGACCTAAACCTTGGAGATTAATTTTTTTGCATTTGGATGGTAATGATGCCCCCAATCTAGTGTAAGGATGATTTGTGACATGACCATTGATATTATTGAATCTCAATCACACAACTCAAGTGAAAGTACAATAAAGTCATTTAAGTGGTATAACTAACCCAAATTATAAAAAGGGAGTAGATATCAATCCATTGAGAGTGTTTAATATTCACCTCAATACTTAAAAGAACCAACTTCTATAGATAGAAAAGGCTCAAAACAATGTTTCTTGCTAAAACAGTACTTCTTGGTAAAAGGTTTTGGATATGTATTCAAAAAATTTAGTGCACTTAAATGGTATATGCACCTATACTATGTCTCAAGCTAAAGTATCTATCAAAATGTAACCTCTATTATATAACTATGTCTAATATGTGTCACAAATCTAAAAAACACTATCCCAAATCTATAAAAAGTGGTGCAAATGTATAACATTCTACCCCAATTATATATATATATATATATATATATATATACATATATATATATATATATATATATATACATATATATATATATATATATATATATATATGTATATATATATATATACATATATATATATATATATACATATATATATATATATATAGAGAGACATGATTTCACACATACACATTCGATAGAGTTTGATATAATTTACCTGATATACATATATATATATATATATATATATATATATATATATATATATATATATATATATATATATATATATATATCAGGTAAATTATATCAAACTCTATCGAATGTGTATGTGTGAAATCATGTCTCTATGACATGACCCCATTAATATTCCCACTTTTTAGGTGATGATAATGGAATCTAGTAGTCATCTTACCTAAAAACAATAAGATGATTGTATTATATTGGTATGAATCATATTGCATATAGGAATATCATGTCTAAGTAGATATGTCAATGAAGCTCACAGTATGTGATCACAACATGCCCTAAGAAGCATAATATGGATTATGGAAATATATATAAAGTAATAATACATTATTAATAAGAAATAAAAAAAACACATAAGATCACTCAATGTAACATAAAAAGGGTCTAAAGAGACCAAAATAAGGGGCAAACAAGGTGTTGGGTGTGGAGCCTGATTGTCTTCTAGGATTAGAGGTTAAATTTTTTATGTTTTTTCAGTCAGGTTTTGAATCCCATTCTTTGTATACATGATGGTGATGGGGGTTTCAAGGGGGGATTCACCCACCTTGTGGGGTTTGGTAGGGATGACCCACTCAATGAGGGGTTTGAGGGTCACACACCTTGGTAGGGGTTTGGGGGCAACACCCCTGAAGGGAAAATTTTATTAAAATTGCCTTATAAAATTATAATTTCATAGTCAATCTAGACCATTGATTATAGCTTTCTATATCTGATGGTAGAGGTTATGTTAAGGTATTTTTCCACCCTAAAAGTGATTTGAGATATGGTTGAGAGAAAAAAGAGAAGATTATTGTACATAGAGAGGAGGTAAAGAAGGTAGAGAGGTGTAATAGGTTTTGTTGTAGGATTTGTTTCTCCATTGTATTTATAGAAATAATATACTGGATAAGTTTGGTGGATGTAGCCCATCTTGGGCGAACCACATTAAATTTGGTGTCTTCTATTTTGTGCATGTTTATGATTATTTTCTATATGTTTGATTGATTCATTCCATTGTTTCTATTTTATGCAATTTGGGGATAAATATGTGTTTTATTTTATCCTAATAAGTGGTATCAAAGCAAAGGCTTTGTTTTCATAATTTTAAATAATAGGAAGAAAATGGTTTGACCTTGAGTGGGAGCTATTGTAGATGAAAATAAATATAAGGTGAAGAAGTTTAATGGATAAAATTTTGGATTGTGGAAGATGCAGATGGAGGATTACCTTTACCAGAAGGACCTATATTTTCCATTGGGAGGGTAAGCCAAGAAGCCATTAGTAATGTTAGATGAAGTTTGGGAACTATTAGATCAAAAATACCTTTGAACCATATGGTTGTGCCTTGCATCTTCTTTAGTATTCAACATATCACAAGAAAAGATAATAGAAGGTCTTATGAGTGCATTAGGAAAGTTATATGAAAAGCCCTCTACCTCAAATAAAATATTTTTGATGAAAAAATTATTCAATATGAAAATGTCTAGAAATGGTTTAGTACCAGATCATTTAAATGAGTTTAACATAGTTACTAGTTAGTTACATTCCATAAATATTGAATTCGATGATGAAATTAGGGCTCTTCTCATTCTTTGTTCCTTCCCTGTTGGTAATGGAAGTAAGTAACTCTATGTCTAATAATTCTAAACTAAAATTTGAAGATGTGGTGGGTGTTATCCTAAGTGAGGAAATGTGAAGGAAAAGTGTAGGTGAAACATCCATATCTAGAAATGCATTAACAGTGGAGAATAGAGAAAAGTAGAAGAGTAGAGGAAGAGGAAACCATGAAAAATAAAAAGGGAGTGCAAGATCTAAATCAAGAGGCAAGATGGAATGTTGGATTTGTGGTAAGTTATGACACACAAATAAAAAGTGTTGGTTTCAAAAGGATAAATTAGGTAAGGACCAATAGGAAGGTAATAGAGAATAAAATGTAGTAGGTGATGTAATACAAGATGCTCTTATACTTTATTTGGATAATATTGCTAAATATTAGGTTTTAGATTTAGGTGCTTCTTTTCATGCTACCCTTTAATGACATTATTTTATAGATTATGTTCAAGGTAACTATGGGCATGTTTACCTTGGTGATGATGAAACCTATAGTATTTTTACAAAAGTAAGTGTTCAAGTTAAATTACAAAATGGAAAAATTTGGGTATTGAAAGATGTCAGGCATGTTCTGAGCTTGAAGATAAAATTGATCTCTGTAGGGTAACTGAGTAGTGAGGGTTGTATGGTCACATTTAAAATTGAATCATGGAAGGTTACAAAGGGTTCCTTAGTGGTTGAAAAAGGTAATAAATTAGGCACTTTATATTTGTCTATAGATAATGTTAATTCATCTTATGTTGTAGCTACTAAAAGTAAAGATGTAGCTTTGTGGCATTACAGACTTGGCCACATGAGTGAAAAGGGAATGAAGACCGTACATGTAAAATATAAACTACTAAGTCTAAAATAATTAGATTTAGACTTTTGTGAGAACTGCATATATGGGAAATAAAAATGTGTGAGGATTTTTAGGGTTGCACTAGCTAGGAAGGAGTAAAAATTAGAGCTTTTGCATATGGATTTATGGGGACCATCTCAGGTATCTTCACTTGGTGGTTAAAATTATTATGTTACCTTTATTGATGATGCAACTAAGAAGGTTTGGGTATAATATATAAAAAGGAAGTCTGATGTTTTTGATATATTCAAGAAATGGAAAACTTTAGTTGAAAATGAAACATGTTTAAAACTAAAATGTCTCAAATCAAATAATGGAGGTGAGTATTGTAGTAATGCTTTTAACAATTATTGTTTAGAAAGTAGAATTCATAGACATAAAATAGTTCTATGAACACCATAACAGAATGGTGTGTCAGAAAGATTAAATAGGACTATTATAGAATGTTTTAAATGCATGAGATTGCATGTAGGTTTATATTTATAATTTTGGGTAGATGCTATAACTACTATAATTTATATGATAAATAGAAGACCTTTGAGTGCTTTGGATGGTGGAATACTAGAGGAGGCATGGACTAGAAAGAAGGTAGATTATTCTTTTCTAAGATTTTTTTGGTTGTGAGGCATTTTATTATATTGACAAAGATCATAGGAATAAGTTAGAAGCTAAGTCTTAAAAATATACATTTATTGGTTATGGAACTGATGATTATAGATTTTGGTTGTAGAATCTAGACGATAAGAAAATAATCAGGAGTAGAGTTGTGTTCCATGAAAAATTCATGTATAGGGACTAGTTACAAGAAAAGAAACAAGAAGAATCTAAAAGGGAATATATAGTATTAGAAGACATTATAGAAAAAAATGTCCCAAAATTTCCTAATTAAAATGTGTAACAAGAATAGGTACCTCAAACCCCTGTTAGAAGATTTACAAGAGTAAGTAGACCACCTCATCATTTTTATCTTCTTTTATATTATTTATTACTTACTGATGGTGGTGAGCTAGAAAATTATGAAGAATCAGTGCAGATTGATGCCAAGGATAAGTGGGAGTAAGATCTAGATGAGGAGTATGATGCTCTAATGGAAAACTAGACATGGGATTTGGTGGAGCTTCCCAAAGGAAAGAAGGCATTATAGAATAAGTGGGTATATATGATAAAGGAGGAGAATAGAGGTAAAAATAAATTCAAGGTTAGAATGGTGGTTAAAGGTTTTGCATAAAAGAAAGGTATAGAATTTAATTAATTTTTTTATCTAGTAGTTAAAATGACTTCTATAAGAGCTATTTTACGTTTGGTAGCAATAGAAGATTTGCACATTGAACAATTAGATGTGAAGACTGCATTCCTTCATGGTGACTTGGAGGAAGAAATATATATGGAATAGCCACATGGATATGAAGTCAAAGGTAAGGAAAAATGTTGTCGAGTTTGAATAAGAGTTTTTATGGCCTAAAACAAGCTCCAAGATAGTGGTATTTGAAATTTGACAGTTTTATGATAGAAAAGGTTATTGTAGATGTCATTTAGACCATTGTGTATATTTTAAAAGTTTTGAAAATGGTAGCTACATTATTTTGCTTTTATAAGTAGATGATATGCTTGTAGTTGGTTCCAACATGCACAATATTAATGTACTCAAGAAATAGTTATGTGATAACTTTTATATGAAGGATATAGGCGTAACTAAACATATCCTTGGTATTAGGATAACTAGAAATAGAAAGAATAGGAAGCTAAAATTATCATAAGGAGAGTACATCAAAAAAGTGTTGGAAAGATTTAATATGTAGGATACAAAATCAGTTGGAACACCTTTGGTTGCACACTTTAAATTAACAAAGGAATAATGTCCTAAAATAAAAGAAGAAAAGAAACTAATGTATAAAATTTCATACTCATCAGTTGTTGATAGTTTAATGTATGCAATGGTGTGTACAAGGACAAACATTGCACATGTAGTGGGAGTGGTGAGTAGGTTCATGAGTGATCCAGGAAAGGAACATTGGAAGGCAATAAAATGGATCCTTTGTTACTTAAGAGAGACCACAGATATAGTGTTAAGATATGGTGGATCAAATGTGACATTACATGGATATGTTGACTCAGATATGGTAGGTGACTTGGATGGTAGAAGAAACACTATAGGGTATGTGTTTATAGTAGGTGGTATAACAGTTAGTTGGGTATCATGATTACAAAAGGTTGTGTAAATTTCAACCATAAAGGTTGACTATGTTGCTACTATAGAAGCAAGCAAGGAAATAATTTGATTATAGAGGTTGATGGAAGAATTAGGATATAGTCAAGAAATATGTACTCTATATAATGACAGTCAAAGTACAATCTATCTAAGCAAAAACTTAGGTTTTCAATCTAGAAAAAAACATATTTAGTTGTAGTATCATTTTATTCATTCAGTGATAAATGAAGAGCAACTAAAATTGGAGAAGATACATACCAGTAAAAATCCTACATATATGATGACCAAGGTAGTTTACAAGAGAGAAGTTGAAGATTTGTTTAGCTTCAATTGGTATTCATGGATGATAATTAAATTAATGAAGTTGTCTAGGTTCATATATTATAATGGATGTAGTAGCAGTGGAGTTTCTGCAATCAGTCTCCAAGTGGGAGATTGTTGGGTTTGGAGCCTGATTGTCTTCTAGGATAAGAGGTTAAAATTTTAATGTTTTTTGAACTAGATTTTGGATCTCATTCTTTGTATCCATGATGGTGATTGGGATTTCAAGGGGGGATTCACCTCCCTTGTATGGTTTGGGGGGGATGACCACCCAATGGGGGGTCTCGGGGCCATGTACCCTCGTGGGGGTTCAGGGGCAATGCCCCTGAAGGGAAAATTTTATTAAAATTACCTTTAAAAATTATTTTTATAGTCAAAATGGGCCTTTGATTATAGGTTTCTAGATGTGATAGGAGAGGTTATGTTTAGGTGTTTTTTCACCCTAAAAGATAATTAAGATATGACTGAGAGAAAAAAGAGAACATTATTGTACATAGAGAGGAGGCAGAGAAGGTAGAGAGGTGTAACAAGTTTTGTTGTAGGATTTATTTCTCCCATGTATTGCTAAAAATAATATACTGGACAAGTTTAGTGGATGTAGCTTATATTTGGTAAACCATGTTAAATTTGGTGTCTCATATGATGTGCATGTTTATGGTTATTTTCTATATGTTTGATTGATTCATTTATAAGTTTTGCTTGTATGAGATTCAGGGATAAATCTATGTTTTATTTTATCTTAACAAGTGGTATCAGAGCAAAGGTTTTTTTTGCATATTTTTAAATCATAGGAAGAAAAGGTTTTGACCTCAAGTGGGAGCCATGGCAGATGAAAATAAATCTAAGGTGGATAAATTCAATAGATAGAACTTTGGATTGTGGAAGATGAAGATGGAGGATTACCTTTAGCAAAAGGACCTGCATTTGACATTGGGAGGGCAAGCCAAGAAGCCATCGATAATGTCAGATGATGCTTGGGAACTATTAGATTGAAAAGCCCTTGGAACCATATAGTTATGCCTTGCATCTCTTGTAGCATTCAACATATCACAAGAAAAAATAATAGGAGGTCTTATGAGTGCATTAGGAAATTTATATGAAAAACCCTCTACTTCAAATAAAATATTTTTGAAGAAAATATTATTCAATATGAAAATGTCTAAAAATGGTTTAGTACCAGATCATTTAAATGAATTTAACATGGTTACTAGTCAGTTACATTTCATAAATATTGACTTTGATGATGAAGTTAGGGTTCTTCTCATTTTTTTTCCTTGTCTAAAAGCTAGAATAGCTTAGTAATATAAGTAAGAAACTTTTTTTCTAATAATGATAAACTAAAGTTTGAAGATGTGGTGGTTGTTATCCTAAGTAGGGAAATGTGAAGGATAAGTACAAGTGAAACATGCATATCTAGAAATACATTAATGGTGTATAGTAGAGGAAGATAGAAGAATAGAGGAATAGGAAAATATGGAAAATGAAAAGGGGGTGCAATATCTAAATCAAGATGCAATATGGAATGTTGAATCTATGGTAAGCTAAGACACATAAAGAAAGAGTGCTAGTTTCAAAAAGATAAATTGGGTAAGGACCAGCATGAAGGTAATAGAGAAGCAATGTAGCAGGTGATAAACTACAAGATGCTCTTATAATTTATTTGAATAATATTTTTGAATATTGGGTTTTAGATTTAGGTGTTTTTTTCATGTTACCCCTCATAGCATTATTTTATAGATTATGTTCAAGGTAATTATGGAAATGCTTGCCTTAGTGATGATGAACCCTATAGTATTATTGTAAAAGGAAGTGTTCACATTAAATTATATAATGTAAACACTTGGGTGTTGAAGGATGTCAGACATGTTCCAAGATTGAGGATAAATTTGATCTCTATAGGGTAGTTGGGTAGTGAGGGTTGTATGGTCACATTTATAGCTAAATCATGGAAGGTTACAAAGGGTTTCCTAGTGGTTGGAAAAGGTAAGAAATTAAGCACTTCATATTTTTTTACAAATAATGTTAAGTCATCTTGTGTTGTTGATCCAGACAACAATTCGGGTGATGGGTCCACCCCAATTGATGGCAGAACTTTCGGGAGCCATAACTCTTGCATCGTAGCTCCAATTGATTCACCGTTTGAACCATTGGAAAGCTAATAATGAGGGGAAAATCATGAGATGGTATGGAGATTTTATCAATGAAGTTTGACCCCATAAAACCAAATGGAAGTGTCCTAAATTTCAATTTTAGTAGTGTAGTCTAAAAAATAGTAAGTTTCTAAAAATAGTAATTCCTCGAGTTCTGTATTGTTGTAAATTGTGGAAGTCAAACCAATTCATCTCCCTCGATATTGGTGACCTTCCACATCCTCCCCATACCTTAAAAACATGTATAAATGAAGATGTAACCTGTATTATATTAAACAAAAATACAGAGAGAAAAATGAGATTGAGAATAGCAGAGCACACATTCAACGTATTCAACCAAGCATGAAGGCCTATTAAATAGGCAAACAAATGAAACACCCATGAAGCATGAGACGGGTATAAGAAAACTAACCTACGTCAGCTTGCATGAAATAACAAAGGCTGAATAAAAAACTAACCTCTTAACCAAAGTGGTTAAGGCAACTAACCAACATAAATTACCTTAGTAAATACCTAACGTAAATACAATAATATGCTAACACCCTGCCTTAATGACTAAACCAGAAACAAGACCAAGTTTATCTTTGAATTTTATGAACTTGTCTGTACCAAGTGGTTTGGTCATTATATCAGTTGGCTACTTTGAAATGGGGCAGTAGAAGAGACTAATGTCTTCATTTGTAACCAACTGTCGGATGTAATGATGGTGAACCTCAATGTGTTTGGTCCTGGCATGAAATACAGGATTCTTCACCATCTTCAAAACACTTTGGTTGTCACAAAAAATTGGAGTAGGCTTTGATGACTCAAATTGAAGATCCTCCAAAATTTTCTTTATCCACATGGTTTCACAACCTACACTAACCACATCTTTATACTTTGCTTCTGTTGAAGATAATGCTATAGTAGTTTGTAGTTTGCTCTGCCATGAGAAAACTCCTGAACCAAAAGTGAAAACATACCCTGTTGTAGATTTTCTTGAATCAACTGAACCTGCCCAATCAAAATCAGAATATCCTGAAAGTTCAAAATCTACAAACTTCTTATACAGTATGCCAAAGTCAAGAGTACCTTTGACATATCTTAAAACTCATTTTGCAGCTAACCAATGGACTTCTTGTGGTTTAGAAATGAAGCAAGATAGAAAACTCACTGCAAAACAAATATCTGGTGTAGTGGTAGTGAGGTAAATGAGACTACCCACTAGTTGCCGATACACTGTTTCATTAACCAGAGGTGAATCAGTGTTTGTTGAAATTTTAGCTCATGTTTCCATAGGTGTGTGAGTTGGATTACAATCCATCATTCTGAACCTTTCTAGCAATGAACTGGCATACTTATTCTGTGACACAAATATAGTATTACCACTTTGCCAAAACTCAACACCTAAACAATATTTCAGTAGTCCTAAGTCTGTCATGTCAAAAGTACAACAAACATCAGCTTTCATTTGCTGAATGAGACTAGTACTACTCCCAGTGATGGCTATATCATCAACATATATAATGAGAATCAAGATATCATCACCAGACACCTTTACATAGAGAGTTGGTTCCTAGTTACACCTTTTGAAACCTAACTCCCTAAGATATGAGTCTATTTTTGTATACCAGGCTCAAGGAGCTTGCTTAAGTCCATACAAGGACTTGATCAACCTGCAAACAAGATGTTCCTTACCAGGAACCTGAAAACCCTATGGTTGAACCATGTAGACTTCCTCCTCTAGATCTCCATTCAAGAAAGCACTCTTTACATCCATTTGGTGCACCTGCCATCCAAACTGAGCAGCAATAGCAATAATCAAATGAAAAGTTACCATCTTGGTGGTTAGAGCAAAAGTCTCCTCATAATCAACCCCTTCCTCTTGTGCATAACCTTTTGCAACAAGTCTAGCTTTGTGTTTGTCCAAGGAACCATCTGCTTTGTATTTTAACTTATAAATCCACTTACAACCAATGGATTTCTTTCCTGGTGGTAGTTCCATCAACTTCCAAGTATTATTTTTCATCAAAGAATCATATTCCAATTGCATAGCTGATTCCCACTCAGACTTCCCTTTGGCCTCTGAAAAAGAATTAGGCTCAAATACTTGTGAAACATCAGTTGTTAGAGCAAGATTGACATGCTCACCTCTATTACCAAACTGCTTTCCCGATCTCAGTCTTCTACTTTCCATACCTTGTGGCAAGTCTCCTTCTTTTAGTACTTCAATTGTGGTAGTATACCACTTTGGCTTCTTTGGTTGTGATCTTGGAACCTCATAATGACCTGTATCAATTCCCTCCCTGGAATGTGATTCCACTGATGAACAAGAATCCTGCTCATTTTTCACATTATAACTAATAATGGAATCATTAGATAATAATGACTCAATATTTGAAACTTGACCAGTTGCTGTGAAGTATGGCATTTGTTCATTTACTATGACATCTCTATTTACCACAACTTTGTTAGTAGAAACATCAAGTAATCTGTAGGCCTTTGACTGATCACTGTATCCAACAAACATGTATGTTTTGCTTTTTTCATCCAAATTTTTTCTCTTTTAACTAGGAATAACTGCAAAAGCTACACAACCAAAAATTTTGAAATCACTTACATCTGGAGTTTGACCTGACCAAGCCTCCTCTGGAGTCAAATTCTCTAAAGCTTTTGTAGGACTTCTATTGATGATGTATACTGCTGTATTCACTGCCTCTACCCAATACCTATATGGGACATTTCTGCTTTGGACCATACAGCGAGCCATGTCCATCACTGTCCTATTACGCCTTTCCACAACTCCATTTTGCTGTGGAGTGTAAGGTTTAGTGTATTGTCTATGTATGCCTTGAGTGGCACAAAACTCCTTGAACTATTTTGAGATGAACTCACCCCCATTATCTGTTCTAAGAGATTTCACTAGCCGTCTTGCCTATTTTTCAACCATAGCTTTCCAAGTAATAAAGTTAGAAAAACAATCAAATTTCTTTACTAGAAAGTATACCCACTTTTTCCTAGAGAAATAATCAACCAGTAACAGGAAATAACGGGCACTAAAAGGGGTAGGTGTCTGCATTGGACCATGCAAATCCACATGTACCAAATCCAATACTCCATTTGCTCTTGAAGCTTTACCAACATCAAATGAATGTCTAACTTGCTTCCCCAACTGAAATCCAGTACATACATGATGACTATGCCGAATAGAAGGAATCCCCTTAACCATCTTAGTCTTACTCAATGTAGTCAAATACTAAAAATTCAAATGCCCATACCTTTCATGCCATAGTGAACTTGTGATATCAACTGCTGCAAGTGCACTTTCCTTTGCTTTGATTGGATTTGAAAGATTATACAAGCCTTTCTCACCGATCCCAACAACAATAATCTTGTTATCTTTAGTGGTGACTAAACATTGTTGTTCTTGAAATTTTACAACAAAATCAGATTTTGAGGTGATCTCACTGATTGAAAGAAGATTTTTGTTCATATCCGGTACAGACCTAACATTCTTGAATGTATAATTTACTGTACCATTAAAACTTATATGAACATTACCAAATCCTTTCACAAAATATGTTGTACCATCTCCTAAAGATACATATTCATTACTACTATTATCTTCAACAAAATCCACATACCAGTCCTTATGGCATGTATAATGGTGAGATGCCCCTAAATCAAAGTACCACGCTCGATCCACCACAGAATTACCACTGGAAGCCATGAAAGCAAAATCTAGTGATTCCTCACCTTCACCTTTAGCTACATTCACATGATGAGCTTTCTTTCTGGGGTTAGCCATATCCTATTGTCTTTTCCTACAATCTATCTTAAGGTGACTAGGTTTCTTACAGTAAAAGCATTTCCATTTAGATCTCTTATTACCACTTACTTGTGAATATTCTGATGGATAGCTATTTTTACCAGACTGTTTACCCTTTTCCTTGATAAAGAATGCATTCTCTGTGGAAGTGGATGTAGACAACACTGCCTACTCCTGTCGTCTCTCCTTTTGCAATAGCAATGTAGACAATGTTTCAAAATCCAAAGTTTGCATCTCAGCAATCATGTGCAAGGACTCCACAAATGCCTCAAATGATGGTGGAAGATTTTGCATAACAAGAGCAATCAAATCTTGCTCATCAACAGGTTTTTGCACTGCTTTCAACTGGTCACTGATGTCCTTGATCTACAATAAAAACTCAGAAATGGCGCCACCTTCCTGCATCTTAGTGGAAAACAACAAATTCTTCAAATACAACACTCTATCAGCTTCAGAAGCCTGATATTTTGAAGATAAAGTTTTCCATAAATCTGATGTTATAGTCGCATTTTTGACCTCTGAGATTAGATTATCTGCTACTGACAATTTTAACAACATGAGAGCCTCATGATGACGTTCATCATAGTCATTGGTCACAGTGGTAGGCCTTTGCTCTTTAACGAGCACTATTTGATCAATATTCAAATACTCACATATTGTCAAAACCTTGTGACTCCACAAACTAAAGTTCTTGCTAGTCAATTTTTGAGAATTTGGTAGTAACAAGTGTTGAATACTAGCCATTTTACCTAGTTTTTCATGAAAATGATAAAATTGGAAAAACTATAATGACTTTTTTTTTAAAAATTCCTTCTACACACTAATTCTATATTGACACTGAACAACCTTATCCATTTTTGGCAACAAACTCAATATCGTTTGCAAGATCACAAAAAATCTACCACTGAAACAATTAATTCGGGAAAACCACAATTCCAATTTAAAAAATTCTTTCTCCATTGACATCCAGATAAAAAACCCAGAAAATGGTAAAATTTTTAGCTTTCTGGACACTTCTGTGATTATTAGTCAGTGGTAGGTCCCCAATAACCCTTATTGGCTAAAGTTTTGATTTATTTCAATTAAAAAAATAAAAATAATTGAAATATTAAAACTTTAGGCTAAAAATTTTATAAAAAAATTTAGCCAATCAAAAAATTAGCCTACCTCTGAAACTTCACGCAAAGATTCTGAGCCCGTTTCTCAACCCAATTGCAAACCGTTTTCACTAGTGTCTTAGTTTTGATTTAACTTGCGATTTAGACTTTTGTTTCGCTGAAAAAGATGAAGAAATGAATTTTTTTGATTTTGCTGAGTCTGTACGGTGCCCAACACACAAATAAATTCAACAGAGGCTTCTGAGCCTCTAAAATATCTTGTTTTCTCTTCCTTTTGGTCTTATTTAGCCTTCTGATGCTTCCTGGCAATTTCTAGACAATCTGGTTGAGTTTTTTGAATTCCGTGATGCTTTCTCTCCTCAGCTCTCCACTAGGTGCCTAAAGCTCCTCCCTGGCAAGACACTGACCTCTCTCTAGCTTCCTCAAACCTCCACTCAGGTTCTACAAACCATAGGCTCTGATACCATATTAGATTAAACAAAAATATAGAGAGAAAAATGAGATTGAGAATAGCAGAGCACACATTCAATGTATTCAACCAAGCATGAAGGCCTATTAAATAGGCAAACAAATGAAATACCCATGAAGCATGAGACAGGTATAAGAAAACTAACCTACGTCGGCTTGCATGAAATAACAAAGGCCGAATAAACAACTAATCTCTTAACCAAAGTGGTTAAGGTAACTAACCAACATAAATTACCTTAGTAAATAACCTAAGGTAAATACAATAATATGCTCACAACCTGAAATGAAAATCAAACATCTCTTCTCAGAGATAAGCATATGTTTGGGTCTGCAAATTTGATCAATAAAACATCTCTTATACAAGATAACATTATTTGAATTATTTTGTTCTTGTTTCTTGAATTATATTTTAAAAAAATCTTTCAAGTTTTGGATCAATGGTATCAAAGCAGTTTGTCTTTAGAGTGTATGATCCCAAGGATGAGGTTAGATTACACGAAGCTTGGTTAGAAAATAGAACCAGTAGAATATCCACCTATTCGCTCCAAATGACTTCAAATGGTGGACAACACCGAGGCATCTGATCCTTTCAAGGAAATGGTGAATGAAGCCCTCCAACAACAACAAGCAAAGATGCTATAATAATTCACTCAAATTCTCCAACAAATCTCAATGGGAAATTTTGGCTCCTCATTCGCACCTGCACATCCTTTTAGTGCCCCAACACCCTTCAAGGTTCAGGGGAATTTTGATATCCCTACATTTGAAGCAAAAATCAATGATGATGTTGTATAAAATTGGTTGGATCAATTTTCATCTTATTTTTTTATAAATAAATTCACCAATAAAGATAAGATTACTTTTGCTCTTCTGAAAACATCATTGCCTGTCAAAAATTGGTGGGAAGTGTACAAAAAGAGATTCAGTGTAGATGATATTGGCTTTGAGATGGAACTTACATGGGATGATTTCATAGATAATGTAAAGGAAAAATACTACCCCATTGGAGCATATGATGATCTGTATATAGAGTGGCAACAACTTAGCTAAGGTAAGGAACAATCTGTTTAAGATTACACTAACATTTTTCATTTTTCATCTGTGAGATTGGGCATCCAAGAAAGTGAGAAACACAAGGTTCTCAATTATTGTGGTGGACTACAATGGTACATATGGGGAGAAATGGAACTCTTCAATTTGGAAACCATCAGTGAGGCATACAAGTTTGCAGTGAAGATTGAGTAGAAGCATGGAAGAATGAATATAAAGAATCAATCTTCAAAATGGAAAATTAACAAAGAAGGTCAAACACGAGGCCAAAATTGGAAGCAAAAGGAAGGAAATACTGGGAAGTGGTGTGATTATCACAAATATGGAACTCACTCCAAAGAAGAATGTCAAGCTACAAATCACTACTTTCTGAGTCACAATCCTCAAGATCTATTGCTCTACCTCATACAGACCCTATAGTTGAAGAGTTTGAAGAAGAAATTATAGATGTTGATCTTGAAGCAATTATTACTTCATCACAGACACATGATGAGATGCTAGATGATAAGGAAAGGTTGTTTCACTCTAAGTTATAGGTAAAAGATAAGCCTCTGCATTTCATTATTGATAGTGGAATTCAAAATAATTGAATCTATGCTAATGTTATGAAAATCCTAAATCTATCCATGAAGCCTCACCCAAAACCATATAGTATTGGATGGTTGAGTCCAGGGAGAAACCTCTGTGTCACCCACCAATGTCTTCTCTCATATGCAATAGAACCTTTCCAAGATGAGGTCTTATGTGATGTGGTCAATCTAGATGTTTGTGATATACTATTTGGTAAGCCATTCATGTATGATCAACATGGTATATATCAATCAAGAACTAGAAGGATCACTCTCACTCTTGGAACACAGTGCTACAGGGTACCAGAAGTACCACTTTCTACATCTGTCTCTCTGATTAGTGCCAAGAAATTTGTTCTCGTGGTGGTCAAGCCATAGGAATCCAAAAGGGCTGATGTTATAGCCTTGAATACACAAACAATAGAACAACAAAAGAAAATATATACTGAGCTGAAGAATTTCATGGCCTTCTATCCACAGACTGATGGTTAGATAGAAATGGTGAATAATCAGGCCCTGCACAGTTCCATAAATCACAGTCCCTTCCAAGTATGCATCAGAAATCAAATCAAAGTAAAACTACCACACTTGATGACAAATCTTGATGCAATGGGGACCATTGCTTCTCAAGGAGGGAGGAATGATCCAGACAACAACTCATATGACAATTCGGGTGATGGGTCCACCCCAATTGATGGCAGAACTTTTGGGAGCCATAACTTTTGCACCGTAGCTCCAATTGACTCACCATTTAAACCATTGGAAA
Organism: Torreya grandis; assembly: GCA_037957365.1. Classification (NCBI taxonomy): domain Eukaryota; kingdom Viridiplantae; phylum Streptophyta; class Pinopsida; order Cupressales; family Taxaceae; genus Torreya; species Torreya grandis. The sequence continues at coordinate 193,665 of JARHVA010006168.1, forward strand.
GATAATAATGAGGGGAACATCGTGATATGGCATGGATATTTTAAAAAATAATCTTGACCCCCTAAAAACAAATGGAAGTGTCCTAAATTTCAATTTTAGTAGTGCAGTCTAAAAAATAGTAAGTTTCTAAAAATAGTAATTCCTCGAGTTTTGTATTGTTGTAAATCATGGAAGTCAAAAAAATTCATCTCCCTCAATATTGGTGACCTCCCACATCCTCCCCACACCTTAAAAACATGTATAAATGAAGATCTAACCCAAAATGGAAATCAGACATCTCTTCTCAGAGATAAGCATATGTTTGGGTCTGCAAATTTGATCAATAAAACATCTCTTATCAGAGATAGCATAATTTGAATTGTTTTTTGTTGTTTCTTGAATGATATTTTAATGAAATCTTTCATGTTTTGGATCAGTTGTAGCTACTATAGGTAAAGATGCAACTTTGTGGTATTACATACTTGGCCACATGAGTGAAAAGGGATTGAAGACCCTACATGCAAAAGATAAACTACTAGGTCTCAAAGAATTAGATCTGGACTTTTTTGAGCACTACATATATGGTAAAAAACACGTGTGAGGTTTTTCAAGGTTGGAATAGCCAGGAGGGAGCTAAAATTAGATCTTGTGCATATAGATGTATGGGGACTAGCTCAAGTATCTTCAGTTGGTGATTCAAATTATTATGTTACCTTTATTGATAATGAAACTAAGAAGGTTTGGGTATACTATACAAAAAAGAGTGTGATGTTTTTGATACGTTCAATAAATTAAAAAAATTATTTGAAAATTAAATAGGTTTAAAACTAAAATATCTTAGATCAGATAATGGAGGTGAGTATTGCAGTAACACTTTTAATAATTACTATTTAAAAAGTTGAACTCATAGACATAAAATAGTTCCATGAACACCACAACATAATGGTGTTTCAAAAATAATAAACAAGGCTATTATGGAGTGTGTTAGATGTATGATATTGGATGCAGGTTTGCCTTTATAGTTTTGGGTAGATATTGTAACTACTGCAATTTATTTGATAAATAAAGGATCTTTGAGTGCTTTGGATGGTGGAATACTAGAGGAGGCATAAACTATAAAGAAGGTAGATTATTATTTTCTAAGATTTTTTGGTTGAGGCATTTTCTTATATTTATAAAGATCATAGGAATAATTTAGAAGATAAGTCCCAAAAATGCACATTTATTGGTAATGGAATTGATGATTATAGATTCTGGTTGTGGAATCTAGAAGATAAGCAAATAATCAGTAGAGATTTCTTCTATGAAAAATTCATGTATAGGGACCAGATGTAGGAAAAGAAACATGAAAAATATAAAAGGGAATATACAGTATTAGAAGACATTATAGAAAAACATGTTTGAAAAGTTCTTGATCAAAATATGCAACAAGAAAAGGTACCTCAAACCCCTATTAGAAGATCTACAAGGGTAAGTAAACCACCTCATCATTTTTCTCCTTATTTATATTATTTATTACTTACTGATGGTGGTGAGCCAAAAATCTATGAAGAAGCAATGTATATTGATGCCAAGGATAAGTGGGAACAAGTTATAAATGAGGAGTATGATGCTCTGATGGAAAACTAGACATGGGAGTTGGTGGATCTTCCCAAAGGAAAGAAGGCATTGTAGAATAAGTGAGTATAAAAGATAAAAGAGGAGAATGGAGGTAAAATGAAATTCAAGGCCAAAATGGTGGATAAAGGTTTTGCAGACTTTGACAAAATATTTTATCTAGTAGTTAAAATGACTTCTATAAGAGTTGTTTTAAGTTTGGTAGCAATAGAATATTTGCACCTTGAACAATTAGATGTGAATATTGCATTCCTTCATGGTGACTTGGAGGAGGAAATATATATGGAGTAGCCATAGGATTATAAATTCAAAGGTATGGAGAAAATGGTGTGCAGGTTGAAGAAGAGTTTATATGGCCTAAATCAATCTCCAAGATAGTGGTATTTGAAATTTCATAGTTTTATGACAAAACAAGGTTATTTTAGATGCCATTCAAACCACTGTGTATATTTTAAAAGTTTTGAAAATGGTAGCTACATTATTTTGATTTTATATGTAGATGATATGCTTGTAGTTGGTTCCAACATGTATAATATTAATGTGCTCAAGAAATAGTTAAGTGATAGCTTTTCTATGAAGGATATAGGTGCAACTAAATAGATCTTTGGTATGAGGATAACTAGAGATGGAAATAATAGGAAGTTGGAATTATCATAGGGAGAGTACATCAGAAAAGTGTTGGAAATATTTAATATGCAAGATGTAAAATCAGTTAGGACACCTTTGGCTATATAATTTAAACTTATTAAGGAACAATATCCTAAAACACAAGAAGAAACGAACCTGATGTCTAAAATTCCATACTCATCAGTAGTTGGTACTTTAATGTATGTAGTAGTGTGTATGTGGTCAAACATTGCACATGCAATGGGATTGGTTAGTAGGTTCATGAGTTATTCAAGAGAGGAACACTAGAAGGCAGTAAAATGGATCCTTCATTACTTAAGAGGGACCATAGATACAATGTTAAGCTATGGTGGATTAGATGTGACATTACAAGGATATGTTGTCTCAAATATGATAGGTGACTTGGATGGTATAAGAAGCACTATAGGGTATGTGTTTATAGTAGGTGGTATAATAGTTTGTTGGGTATCATGGTTATATAAGGTTGTGGAACTTTCAACCAAAGAGCCTGAGTATGTTGCTGCTACAAAAGAAGGCAAGGAAATAATTTGATTACAGAGGTTGATGGAAGAATTGAGACATAGTCAATAAATATGTACTCAATATAATGATAGTCTGAGTGTAATACAAGGTTGATGGAAGAATTGAGACATAGTCAATAAATATGTACTTTATATAATGATAGTCTAAGTGTAATCCATCTAGATAAAAACTCAACTTTTCACTCTAGAACAAAACATACTCAGCTATAGTATCATTTTATTTGTTTAGTGATAGAGGAAGAGTAACTAAAATTGGAGAAGATACATACTAGTAAAAATCCTATGGATATGATGACCAAGGTAGTTACAAGAGAGAAGTTAAAGATTTTTTAAGCTTCAATTAGTCTTCATGGATGATAATTAAATTAATAAACTTATCTAGGTCTAGATACTATAGTAAATGCAGTAGCAGTGGAGTTGTTGTAATTAGTCTCCAAGTGGGATATTGTTGGGTGTGGAACTTGATTGTATTCTAAGATCAGAGGTTAAAATTTTGATGTTTTTTCAGTCGAGTTTTGGATCCCATTCTTTGTATCCACAATGGCGACGAGGGTTACAAGGGGGTATTTTACGGGTTTCAAGGGGATGACCCCCCCCCCCCCCCAATGGAGGTTTTTGGGGCCACACGCCTTGGTTGGGGTTCAAGGGCAATAAACCTGAAGGGAAAGTTTTATTAAAATTTCCTTATAAAATTGTAATTTTGTAGTCAATCTGGGCCATTGATTATAGGTTTTTATATTTAATGGTAGATGTTATGTTTAGGTATTTTTCCACCCTAAAAGTGAATTGAGATATGAATGAGAAAAAAAAGAGAAGATTATTGTACTTAGAGAGGAGGTAGAGAAGGTAGAGAGGTGTAAGAGGTTTTGTTGTAGGATTTGTTTCTCCCTTGTATTGCTAGAAATAATATACTACACAAGTTTGGTGGATGTATCCCATCTTTGGTGAATGATGTTAAATTTGGTGTCTCCTATTTTGTGCATGTTTATGATTTTTTTGTATGTTTGATTGATTCATTTCATAGTTTTTTTGCATATGATTTGGGGATAAATTTATGTTTTATTTTATCCTAACATAAGGAATACACACAAGGAAGTGACAATATGAATAAATGAATCATAATCAACTAACATAAGCATATGATTTTAGTCCCTGCATATATGCGTTAGCAAAAAATGTCATGTAACATAACATATCAAGTAAATGTTTTAATATCTAAGGATGAGTATAGGCATGTGTAAGTGTTAGTATATAAGCTCAACATGATCATGTAGAAATTATCATAAAAAATATAACCTATGTCGATTTTGATCAAGGAATTAGATGCCACTAACATAATGTGACACATTGGAAGAAGAGAGGTTTAACATATATATGTGTGTATATCATGAATTTAGTTTATACCTATATCATACTCAAGTATGTGTGAAACATATGTGTAAGAAATTGAAATGATATTCTATCTACTAACATAAATTAAACAATGTAGATGCCAAGGAGCAAATAAACATGTGTATGCCAAATATTTTTTTTGTATTTTTTGAATTTATTTAAATGTTTTGGTATTTTATTGGAATATATGATTTTTTTATATTTTTGGAATATTTGAAAAGAAGATAATCTAATAAGTTATCACAATTTTAAAGTGTAGGAATACTTGGTAGCCTTATCACCTTATTTTCATACCACCATTATTTATAATGATTCATGGATGTTTATTTGATATTTTCCTATAGTTAGCTACCCAAATCCATTGGTGTTGGTTTATCACCATATCAATCATATTGGACATGAAACTCCTTACCCTCAAAGGGAAAAGTGAATTACATGTTTTTAATATCCACTGTTGTCCATAATGGAATGTTAAATATGGCTCCTGATATCTATTATCCATATGGCTGTAGGGACCACTTGTTGTCCACATGAGATGAATAATATAATTCATCTAAGAGATTTTGGAAATAACAGATAATATTTTAACTCTTCATTACTATGTCATAACTATCATAAACATGAAACATTGTAAATTATGTCCCAATTTCTAATATCAATCTTGAGGTGCTTAAAATAGTTCCCATTGATATTTATAATAATGGTAATATATTTGTGTCATATACATTTTAAAATGTTCTCCATTTTACCTTTGTCTTTTGTAATAATAAAAACCGAAGGTCTTTTCTATTATTTAGGCATAATATGTATATGTCCTTGATTTTTGTATTTTTGAATTTGGTTTTGTAATGCCCAATAATGATGTGTATCCTAGTAGGCCATCTGGTGCTAATTTAAATATAGTGATCCCTCTTTTTAGATGAGCCTACCACCTGATCTGTATCTATGAGGAGATAAAGGTATAATCTTATGTGAAAGTAATATAACAAGTATTGTATGTAGAGCATCTTATTTTACCATGATTTTTAGAATAGGTTGTGGAGACTTATGTGAAAAATCCACATTCTTAACATGATGTATTTGCATTTGTTCCCTGTAATTCTAACTTAAATTTTTTAGCCTAGAGGGATGAATAAAGTAGTAAGAATTTACATGTTCATCTAGTATTTTTGCCTTTCCATTATTGGTATTTGGTTTTATAATTTTTGTAGATGAAGTTATTTTATAATTACCACGATCTACAAGTGTAAACATATTATTTGAAAGATGCTCAAGTGGATCAAAACTTCATTTGTAGAGTTGTTTATGTATCATATCATGAGGGACATCTTCATCACTGTCATAATAATCTAAAATTTTACCATCATTTTACTCAGTATTATTCAACAAAGGAAGCTCAAATGTTTGAGTTTCTTTTTATTTGAATAGTAATGGCTCTTATGGTAATGGGTTCTTCTCTACTTCATTATCTTTTAGTTCAGTTTCTATGGTAGTATGTGTACTTATGAGTACCTTGATGGTCAGTAACTTATGAGTATCTTAGAATAAATGATTGATTTTTCTTGATTTGTGTATCTCATAATTTGGGATACTCTCAAGCGGAATACATTACTTATATGGTATCATTTTAGGAACCCCTTCTTTGTAATAACATAACATATTTTAAAAATTGAAGGGTTCATCATTGACATGAGTTATCCATAATGACCCATCATGTATAAATTTAACACATTGATGTTATGTAGATGGTACAACTTCTATTATGTGTATCAAAGGTCTTCCCAAGAGCAGTTTATAATTTAATGATTGAAACATTATGTGGAATGTAGTTTGGACCATTTTTGGTCCCAATGCCACACTTAATGTGATTTGTCCGATTGGTGGGTTGCATGAATTATCAAATCCTTTGATATGCATATCAATTTTTTGAAGAAAATTTGTGATAATTCCCATTGTGGTTAGGAATTTCATACTAGAAATGTTTAGACTAGATCCATTATCAACTACCACTCTCTTGATTCCATTATTGTGAACACTAACTTGTATGAATAAAATAAAATTTTGATCAATGATATTTTTTTAGGGTAAATCTTTATGATCAAAAGTGATGAGATTTATATTATTTTTGAGATATTGCATAATACTCACAAAATAAGTTAGGTATATATCACTTGGTAATTGGGTTTCATGTAAGGATTCATATAATATATCCTTATATATGTTTACCTACTTCAGAAGCTCTAATATTAACATATTAGCATGTGTATTGTGTAATTGGTCAACATGTAGACATTGTTTCTGAATTATATAGTACCTCAGTATTGTACATTTGAAAAATACATATCATAGATGTACCTTTTACCTATAAACCTTTCATATTGCCAAAAGGATTGCATACACTATCTCTTTATGCCTAATTTATTATCTTTTAGTTGAACCTATGATATTTTGATGACTCAAACCTGTTATCTTGCCTAAAATGATATAAAACCCCTTATCTTCCATCTTTGCAAACTTATAGACCTTCCCCTATTTTCCAATTACCTAGATAATTACATACCAATAAAACATCTATATTGATGCAAGGTTTCATTTCGCTAGAGTCATCCAATTTGAAAATGAAATGTATCCTGAAGGTTGACATAAGTGATTTAATGTGATATATTCTCCAAAGGGATTGGTATAAATATAATATCAACCCTCATTCATTCAACACCTAGAAAATACTTAGAGAGGCTAAGGAAACTTACTAAAATCATTATATCAAGCATTTAAGTGAGAAAAGCTTACTTATTTTATTCTATTTTCATATCAGCTATAGGGACAACATATCTACAAGTCTGTATTATTGAAGGAGCGACCCAAGAGCTATATTTACCAAGTTATAAGATTTGTCACTATTGTACTTATCACACATTGCATGATTCTCACACAAGCCAACATGTAGGGGATAACTACATAAGTCTAAATCCATCTTCAAAGTATTAGATATATAGGCAACACTTGTTGATAAAGGGGTCTTTGGGGTAGCTCAACACCATGTACCCACAAACCCATTTTTCCTATAACTAATATAAAGATGAAGAACTAAGGTTTTAATATTTGACAAGGAGTGATAGTCCATGGCCCATTTATGAATGCATCAAATCGAAGGTGACATAAAACCCAAAATCTTCTAGGTGGTTGTATCCAATTTTAGTAGGTATTGCATACTTGACACCTACATCTATGTTAGATAGTAACATCGATGTAACCATCCTAGGTCAATATAAATGTTTGAGGATATAGAGGTTAAATTTATATAATCAGGTAACTATTTCAAAATTTAAATATAGTCCACTTTTTGCTTGTTTGAGATCCAGATCTATATTAACATCAAAACTAGCTAAGTATCATGTTTTCATTATTATTACAATATCTAACATCATTGTACTCTCTATCTTTAGCATATCAACATAATAAATTTAGTATATGTTCTATTTGAGTTTTAAAAATAATTGGACTACTTTAGAGATAGCCTACTTGTGCCCTAGGCTATCTCTACCCATTTAATCCTAGATTCCCCATATCTAGATTTTAGGGTTAAACATTTGGTGAAATTGACCTTTCATCTGTAAAACCCTAGATATTGACCTAGGGTTTCTTGGTTCTCTATTTTGATTTTTGATTTAAAAATATTTTATAAGTTAAAAATTATATTTCATTTTTTATCAATATGCTTATTATGGATGTATGTATGTATAACTCATTTTATGTTACAATTTATAATTTTAACAACAATTTGTTATTATATTACACTAATCCAAGGTACCATACAAAGAAATAAATAGATAAATCAATATAATGAGAGGGTTTTAAAGTAAAAAAAAATAATCCCTTTTCAAAATTCATTTTGTAATACTATATATTTAGTATCCAAATTCCAACATGCATGCTCTAAACCATTTATTCCACTTAGATCTTGTTTGAGTGACAACTACCATCCCACACCCATTATTCACCCACTTCTTATATTGTATTCCATAATCCATGTAGTCATTAATTGAAAAGAAAAATGCATTCAACCTAATATTCCACCTTTTAAAATACAACATGTGCCTCCTAAGCCAAATATTTTGATCAAATCTAAGGGATATGACATTTTTGACCAACTGAGTAACACACATCCTAATATTTCCTTCCTTGAAATTCTAAAGTAATCTATTATATATTTGGATATCCTATATTAGGCACCACATGAAACACGAGTTCTATGTGATATTGAGCCAACTTAATTTTTAGATATCATGCAAGATCTAAAACAAAATGTAAAACTAATCACCTTTGATCCAATAGAATTACTATCTAAGTATGTTATTGACCAAGAATTAAATTTGTTCATATAAGTAACTATGCATAATAAGGGTATCAAAAGGGTGGTCATTGGTAATGGATCAATATAAAACATTTGTATCACTAATTACATAACCACCATGGTGGTGGTTATTAGAACCAACCTTCTATTAAATCAGTGATACATATCAAGGGATTTAGTAATTCACATGGCCCTCCAATTGGCCAAATAAATTTGGATGTAACATTAGGGCCAAAAATTATTCCAACTACATTTCATGTAGTGTCATAATCATTACATTATAATCTACTTTTGGATAGACCTTGGATACACACAATGGATGGCATCCCATCTAATTTACATTGATGTGTAAAATACATACATGATAAGACTTATTTAAAATGCTTATTGATCATAAACCCTCCATATTTTGTAAAATAATACATTATGATAAATATGGCATTCATATGATAGTACCACCTACACAATATATTCCTATTGAGAATATCCAAACTTATGAGGTGGGCGAGTCAAGTATAATGGCTCCATTATATCCAAAAATAGATAAGGTACTACACAATAAAGTGCTCATAGATGCACCTCAAGAATAATAACCAATACCAAAGGAGGCAATGATATAAAAATTGTAAGTAACTCCAATATTTGAGCTTCTTTTATTGGTCAACACTAAGAAAAAAGATGGCCTTGTTTTAGATTATTATGATAATGATGATGATCTAACCCATGATATGAAAAATGAGACATTACAAACAATTAATTTTGATCCAATTGAGCATATTTATCATAAATTATTTGAGCTTAAATGTCCTAATACATATAATTTAAACTCATCTTAGAATATGTGATGCTAACTTAAGATAAGGGCAAAGAAAAAATGGTAGATGAACATGTAAATGCTTGTTATTCTATACACCCATCTTGGATTCATACATTAAGTCAACCATACAAGGTTAAAATGTATATAAAACATGTAAATAATGGGGATGTCTTTCATAAGATTCCACAATAGATTCTACAGATCATAACAAATCAATAAACTATAGATACAATACTTTCCATGTTACTTGAACATAAAATGCTATCTTTACCTTCCAATAGACATATATTGAGTAGTAGAATTATTCATAATCAAGGGTTGACATATTATAAATATAATAAGATAAATGGATATCATACAATTCACTATCAGACATTGCAAAACCAAAGTCAAAAATATAAGGATGAGGGTCATATACAAATTGTTCCCAAAAAGAGAAAAATACAAACCACTTCCAAATATTTACATGAAAACCATCCTACAAAGTGACAAAGGAATGAAGACCTAACTATTAAGGCTAATAGTGATGTAGTTTATTGTCAACATCTCAAGTTTGATAGGAGAAATTGGGATACAATGTGTAACCCTACATTTATTCAATAGTTTGGACACAATACAATTGAATTAACATACTCTTCATCGATGCCAAAATCTCATGAGTACATCAATTTACCTATATCATGTGGACTTTAGGTGATCCCAATGATCATATGTATATTAGATCAAGATCCACATTTGACATCAAAGTTGGACAACATTGGTTTGCTAATTAAAATTCAACACTGAATAGTGAAGATATGTGTCTCACCTTTATTTTTATGGGTAAGGTGATTCATTAAAACCATCATATATATGAACACCCTTCCCCATCGATGGATATTCATATACCATTACACAAAAACATCGAAGAGGTGGTCATATGTCAATGCAAACCAAGAATGAAAAATAAATCAAGTGATCTTGTACCTTTTGATGATGTGTACTTCCTTGATTAGTCCTCTTAAATATTCTAAAGATACTAAAATAATTAATGAACTTCAAAATTCTAAAAATATGTTTACCATTTACATGTTCTATTACCTCCTTGGCATATATGTTTTTGTTTCTATTCTGGTAGATATCATATCAATATTTTATATATATACATGTTTTACACATATTTTGAGTGTGATTCAAGAATACATAGATACATGATATATACACTTTTGGATGTTAGGATTTACCTCTACTCGCATCACCAAGACATTAGGTGTATCCACCTATCTAATCATGATATATATAGGTTATATCATTCTAGGTCAATTTACATTATAATGTTTGAGCTCATATATGTAATTATACATGCCTTTATCCATGCTTATATATTTCATAGTATACTTGATATTCTATATACTTAATGTTTTTTTAACACATTTATCCAGGGATTAATATGATATGTCTATGATAGTTACTTATGATTTCATTTATGTGCTTCCTTAAGTGTCTTGTGTTTTTATTATCTTGCTTGTTTGAGGTTGAATATGATCCATTATTTTTAGCCCTTGTGCCTTTGTTTGTTCTTCAACATTTGAATATGTCATTACTTGTTGTATGTTGACATTTGAATGTCATTTATTGATTTGTAGACATTGGAATAAGTCATGTCCCTTTGATTATGTGGAATTAGAGCATGCCCCTTGTCTGTGGTCTCCTTAGACCATTATCTTTTTATTTACTTTTCAGTTCTCTTGTGTGTATGCTTGATTGCTTGTTAGGCTTGTAATTTTACTATCTAGACATTTCCATGAATCACATCATGCATCTTACGACTTGGTGTGATCATGTTTTTATGCTTCAATGATATATCTACATAGACATATTCCTTATATATACTATATGGTATATTCATCATTTACATGGTTATCTTATACTTTTGAGGTAATGTAACTACCAGTTTCTACTTCACCTCACCTCAAAATGGGGGGCATATTAGTGGGGGCATGCCTTAAAGGCATGAATTCCACATTAC
>JARHVA010006168.1:210000-222500 GCA_037957365.1 Torreya grandis
TAAAATCAATTACTTGACATTAATATACATCTTGAATTGGTTGTTGAAGCTATGATCCCATGTGCTATATATTATTGGATAAATTCCATACATATTCTAGATACTCATAAACTAGACATTGTGATATGTGTCATTGTTCTTGTAATTGATTTATGATAGGTTTGAAAAATTATTGTCTTAATGATTTACTTATTAAATGATCCCTATTTTCTTAATTACCCACTTATTAACTACTTCTTATCTTGCAATGATATTATAATAGGCCTCAGAAGTTATATTCATTTTTTGTTTATATTTTGGATCATGATCTATTAGATGATGTGCCATAGAGTATTTTTATTTCTCTTGTAGAATACCATTATTATTTGTATCACTATATTGAATGGATGGCTTACTTTTTTATTATGTTAGATGGAGGTTGAGTATGAATGAGACCATGTAATTTATCAAATCTCACCATTTTCTAATTATATTGGTATTCCCATAGTGAAATAGTCATAAAGTTAGGATGAGATAAATATTTATCTATGTTTTAGAGGATGAGATTTTAATTATCATTAAAATTATCATCCTCAATAATTATTAAGTCTAAATTTTCATAATTTATTAATAATTGAAGTATTTTTACTCCATTTTTTGTTTCAAAAATATGTGTGGGTCCTTTTAACCCATCAAACATTCATGATTTATTTTCATTAGTCTTTATTTTTTACCCTATATTAAATGCATGTATTCTCTCTACCACTATGACCTATAATGGAGGAATTATTGATGATTAAGTAACATCTAATTTTTGTATAAATATTTCAATTGGTTCCATAAATTTATAATACTTGAAACGTATATTTTATGCATGACATGATGCATATATACATCATTCAAAATTTAAGCATAAATGTAGGTGAATGGGACAACATATATAGATGAATCCAAGGTCTACTGAGTTAAATACTATAATTCAAATGGTTTACCATTATTTGAAATATAGTAGATAATATTTTAGGCTTATTTGTTACATTAAATGTAATTATTCCAATCCCTTAACAATGTATGTTTTAAAAACCCTCAACATTCATATTATATTTATGGATATAATCCATTTTGTTTTTAAGTCTTTAAAAAAAATTGATGTTAAAAAATTTTAGGCCCAATCCATTATCTATCCATATCTTCTTAACCCCTTTATTTGATATTTTTACTTGAATATATAGTGGTATGTTTTGAGCTTTAACTTGAATTGTGGTAAGATTTATTTTTCAAAATAAAATGTATCTTCACACTCCTTTAATGCTTTAACAATTAATTCAAAACAAACATGTTCTATATTTCATGGTAAAATTTTATCTAGTAATGCTATATAAATAATATCCTTATAATAGTTGATTTCTTTATCAATAATAATATAGATATTTCTTCATGAGAATTTTTAAGTAGATATATGATGTCATAATCTCTAGTTTTAGTATTTGATAGTTTATGTGGTTGATAAATATTAATTAGGATATTTTGATTAGCCCTAATTTAACCCATAGGATTATGTATTATACCTCTAACATTGTAACAATAATGACTCCTCTATCTAAAAAAATCCTAGGTCAGATAATAGCTTATGGGTATTGGTTAATATTAATGTAAACAAATTAATAAATAAGTCTAAAATAATTCATGTATTCCCACTCTCTTTGATTATTAAACATAAACATTTAATATTTTAAATTCATGCAAGATTTATTATAAAGAATGTTAAGAATTATTCATGTATATTGACATCCCTAGATTTATTGAAATTTGGTTCATCACTTTTGTGTCTCAAATATAAATGCATGATACAAATCATGAAGGAAATAAACAATTATCAACAAAAGGGTTATGAATACTAGATATAAAAAAAATGACCCATGGGAAATAAAAAATTAAATATGAAATTAGACTTCAAAAGGGGAAAAAAGTAAAACCTTATGAATTATTTTTAACCCTAATGTATAATGAGACCTAGGGGTTTTGTGTTTAAATCAATGATTGGGTTCACCAAGATGTATTACTTATTTTACACCCAAAAGATATAAAATATGAAAATTATGCACTAATTTATACTATGTTAAATATTACAATGTATTCATTTATCTAACTTAAAATATAATATATATTTCACTTAATTAATTTATAAATGAAAAATCAAGAGAGGGAGGATGTAGTTAACCAATTATTCCTATTTTTTACTCACATAATTCATCACTAAGTATAGAAACTCTTTGTATGTGCTTCATTAGCATCTCAAACCAAAAATAATGTTTGAAAACCTAATTGGACATTGTCGATAAAGTCAAATACATGAAGAAACAAAAACTATATGGGTTTACCAATAATTTCACTTCGTATAATGGAGATATGATAGTTATGGGAGCCCTATGCATATAATGTTATTATATGTGTGCACCTCTTTGATATTTCATATAGATATATATTTTATCTATCTTTCATCCAAAACCTAATTGTACTTTATTGAACATAATATACCCTTTAAAGTTGGTTATTATTTTGGGTTGTACTGATCCTAACCACTCTTAGCTAAAATTCTAAGTGTTGCTTATGTTCTAATAATCTTTAGATGAATTAAAATGAATGTATATCTCCTAAATGTGTGTGTGTGTGTGTGTGTGTGTGTGTGTGTGTGTGTGTGTGTGTGTGAGAGAGAGAGAGAGAGAGAGAGAGAGAGAGAGAGAGAGAGAGAGAGATTAAAAAATATAAAATGTAATGATATCTATAAATCTTTGATAGTAGGCACCATGAAACTCTAATATCATGTATTTATATTTTATTGTAAGGAATACTAGAGGGATTATGATTTCATATTGGATATGTTTTTATACATTTTGATAATATTCCAATAGAGTGATAGGTTATTTCTAATTGATGATTTATTATGCTAATTTAATAATAACCATAGGGTTTTTTTAATTTATATATGACTCTTTGTTAATTCCCACTAGACTGACCCATGAAATGTGTCTAGGCCAACCTAATGGAGACTTTCCAATATTAAAAATACCCATTGAAGGAAATAAAAAATCATAAATGAGGGAGATACCTATGGTAACTAAACTATCTGAGTTTACCAATATTATCCTAGAAGTGTAAGATATTGATCTAAAATATGAAGACAGTCTATCTAAATTTATATAAAATTTCTTGTATAGTTTCAATTGAACATAAATAAATGTATCTAGTGAATAGAGGTGGCTAAGATAATATATGGGTAAATAGATAGAGGGGAAGTGTGTTCAAGATTCAAATATATGCTCAATGTCCAAGCGTGTCAAAGTATGTCAAAGCTGATGTTTCTCAAGTGCTAAAGGCCATATTTAGGTGTATATAGATGAAATAAATGCAATTTTAATTATGTTAAGTTTTGTGTAAAATAAAAATATAGACAATGAATATATATCTAAGAAAATACCTATTACAATTAACATGAATATTTGAATGATTATATTCCACCTTTTATAGTTTCTCCTACTATAACAAGTAACATACATGTTTTTTGCTCACAAAAATTATACTATTATGACTCTGCTAATTCATCTACTCAAATTAATATGAATATAACATTTCAAGTAATTATTAATGCTTCTTTAGTGCCCCATTGAGTTACTCAAATTTATAGACTATTTTATCAATATACACCTATTTTTCATGGTCTTTCTCAAACATAAAAGGTGTCAATTTTAAAAATTTATGTTTATGATTTTATTCCTACCAAAAAATATACACTACATCAATAATATATCCAAATCATAAAATTAAAGCACTAGCAAATTCATCTAATTTATTAAGGATCTGAAAAATCAAGTCATATGGTTACTTCATATGATATATTAATCATTTCAATTACAAGGTACTTGTATACTCTTTTCCTATTGGGTTAATAGTTCCTAAGTATAAATTATTCAATGTTAAAACTTATACTTCTCATTATATAAAATATTTATATACTTGATGTCTCAATTTCACACATAATAATAACTTATTGATTGAGATCTTACCTTGAAGTCTTAATGTTTATGTTGATGTATGTTCCTATTATTGTGTTGAGGCATTAATGTTATCATTGATGTAAAAGGTAATAGAGTGTCATTAATTTCCAAAAGGTTCTCTTTTGAATTTGTATGGTAAGTGATCAAGATGGCTTAAACATGGTCTAGTAGGTCTTTAAGTTCTACATAAGGTCTTGACATAATGTTGAGATGAGACAAGCTTATGAGTAGTGTTGTTTTGTATTTATATAGGATATAATTAGAAATAGAGTTTTTATTTTGTTTAATTTATTATTATGATAAGGTAATTTATTAACCAAGTTTATAAGAAGTAAGTCTTTGTGGACAAGGTGTTTTGTGAAACCCAGTCTTGTCTTAGTGAAGGCATGAATAGTGAAGTTTTAAGTGGGTGATATGAGTCTTGTGAGAAGATGTGTGATAGAGTTAATCATGGTGTGAATTTATTTTAAATGATAATTAGTTTTAGAGTGCATCTACAATGGCAAGAAGGTCTCAAGGTTTGTTTGATAGACTAATTCTTAAGCATGAATATGGTTTATAGAGGCATCATGATGATGATGATGATGATGATGATGATATGGATGTGTATAGACTTGAAGTTGTGAAATATAGTGTTATATAATGAGATAAAGATATAGAGTTAGTCACATGACTCTTAGAGTGATATAAAGGGGTAAGTTCTTCATTGGTGGTCCCCTCATGGACCTTGTCCTAAGACCCAAAGTGGCATGATGAGGCATCATGATCATGTTTGGAGGCTTATGAGATCATGTGAAAATGGTTTGAGGTATAAAATGTTGTTTTAAGTGTTTTGGTGAATTTTTAAGGTCTTTAGTTGTAGAATAAATCATAAAAAGTGAATTTGAGGTCTCTCGAGTGCTAGAATGAAGTGTTGTAGACCAAAAAAAGATTTATTGATGCTTGTTGGCATGTGTGACTGTTGCATGGGAATTTTAGATCTTGGGGAGACATGGAAAATGGTCCTATAAATTATTTAAAATAATTTTGATGTGTTTTCATGGGTAGACCTTTATGAACAAATATTAAGAATGAAAACTAGTCTAAAACCCTCATAAAACCCTCATAGTGACCCGATATGGAAGATATTGATGGAAATGGATTAAATGAACTAGTTTGATGATTGGATTATGTATAGGAATATCTTAGGTATCTCTAAGTGGTATTGGTTTTTTAGATGAGTGAGTGAAAGCTACAAAAATTCCCTTATTTCTTAGATTTTTGATGTAACAGGTAGGGTTGACCAGATAAAATCATGAAAGTGGATGCAAGGTTAATATTGAGACTTATATATTGTTTCCATGGTGGTTTTTGAGTATGTTTAGGACTTAAAATATTATAAACCATTCATGAAAGTTGACTTATCACTAAAAATCCTAGTGAGGAAGATAGTGAGAAAAACCAGGTAGAAGAAAGAATGAGATTAGGAATGTGTTGTCATGGAATAGGGTTGTATCCAATTGCTTGATTTTTTTAAATATTGGTAACACATTTACATATTGGTTATATATTTTTTAGGTCAATTAAAATATTTAAAATGTTGTTTACAAGATGACCTATCTAGTGAAGATGAGATAGTGAAGATGTAGAGTTTAAATATTGGTTTGCAAGACTGATATTATCACTAGACCATGATATATATTTATATGAGAGTTACCTAATTATATAATATGATCATACACGTGTATCAATAGTTCCTAAAATTTCCCATAAAGGTGTTGAAAGTCATATTTACCATGACTAGTTTTTAAGACAGAATGACAGTTCTGAGTAAGCTAATGTCAGTGTTGAGTTGGAGGATATTTGATCTTTGATGAAGAAAAAAATGAACATGATGTTGTTTTCTGGTATGTATATTACCTATAAAATATTTATATAAGGTTTATAGTGAGTATAAGAAGTTGAAATATGGAAGCTAAAATGACTTGTCTATCTGTGTAAGGACTGTGAAAGAGAAGGTCAATAAATTCGTCTGAAAGACCAATAGATACCAATATAAACTATGATATATTTGATTGAATATTTTATATATGTCACATATGAAATATTAATGTGTATAATAACTCATGGAAGTGTCCTTATATGATTTTACAACAAAATTCATCAGGACTGTGCTTTTAGGATTTTTGGTAGTTTTTTGTGTGTTGGTAAGATTAATGTTCTTGAGTCATTATACCCATTTTGGAAGTGTTTAAATAATATTATGGTTTTATAAAGATATAATTTCATCATTTTTATGATTTATTATTTATTTTAAGTGCTATATTAGGTTTTGGAGGTCCAAGTATGCATGATTGGTTATTAAGGTGTTTTGACATACTTGAGTTAGTTGAGTGAAGAGTTGTTCCTGAACCATTATATCCTAAGCATAGCTATACCAATCATGTGGTGATGTTATATATATTACATGGGATATTAAATATTAATATATAATTTTATAAATTTCCTATATTGATGTTTGAGGTCTAATTGATAATGATTGGGTTTTGAGCAAGTTGGTAGTTCTAAGTGAGCTTTTTGATGATGTGTCCCTGAGTTTCTGGAGCCTAATAGAAGATGTATAATTGAATTTTTTATGAACTTAAGGTAATTAATTTTCCATAAATATGTTTATTATTGATATAATTTTTTTTATAGGTTTTTTATCTTCATCTTTGAAGATAATGTTTTTGAGGTAATTAGGCCTAATAAGTCTTTACGGCCTAATGGTGCTTTCAAGGTGTGAACGATGGATTTGTGACTTATTGAGAATTATTGAGGTTATTTTAGGTTTATATATAAGTTTTTGAAATGTTTTATTTATTTTTTTAGGTCCATCTAGGCCATAGTGGTTTAATTTATTTCATGGAAAGGATAGACCTAATTGCAATTTGGTATCTATTAGGCCTAAGAAGAGAAGGTGGTCTAAGTGAGTTTGGCTGACCTAATGGTGATATTATTTTGATTTATTATTGTTTGTAATGTGTAATAATAATTTTTTTGGGTCTTACAATGATGGATTAATTATTTTATTGACATAAAGTGTAAGTGATCAAGTGACTTGTATTTATACAAGGCCTAATTGGCCTAATTGGGTGTGCAATAGACAAGAGACCTATGAGCAAATAAGAGGGCTGATTATGAAAGAGAATGAGGTATTTAATACCATAATAAGAGGGGATATATAATATATTAACATATAATATAGTTATTTTATGTGGATATCAAGGTTAGTTGATGTAATAAGCCTAGTAAGAGGCATATTGAACAAGGAAACATAAGAGGTAGGTTTGAGAGAGATAGAAGAATGTGAAGAGAAAAAGAAGGTAATAATAATCAGTTTAGTGAAAATAAGGTTTCCAAAGGTGATCTAAGGTTATAGGTGGGTGAATTGGTTTTGATTAACCTAGGTTATTGGTGTCTCCTTGCAAGTTGGTGCTTGTTAAAGGCCTAGTTGAGTTGGTGCTTGACTAGTGAGGGGTTGGTGCTCCTTGTGGGTTTGGTACCTCACTAAATATTGATTCATTACTTATAGGAATATATTAAAAGATATGTTTGAGTGGGTTTTATCTTTCATGAATATTTCCCACATATCTCTTATGTTCATATGTTGTATGCTTATGTGGATGGTTGTTTATGCATTGGTTGATGTATGTGTTTGAATTAATGCTTCATGAATGAGAAGTGAAATTGAATAATTTTTTAAGGGTAATGATTCACCCCCAACAGTGTATATAATTACAATAATTTTTATCAGATCAAGTCCTTTGAGAGAGGCTTAAACAACCTAAAGGTGATCCTAAGAGGCACAAAATTGAAATATAATAATGCCAATATTTATCATGATTATAATGATGGTCTACCAAATATTAATGGTAATTAAAGAGTTTAATAAGAATAATAAGGATGAAAAGATGAGTCATGATGAAATAATAAACCAAGGTGAGTTATGTGTTACTATAAGACATAAGTCAGATTTGAAATAATGTCAAAACTGTTATTTGATAGTTTAGAAGGATTATGTAGAAGCCAAGTCAAAGGTCAATCCTAAGTTGATAATCAAGTCTAGAAGGACATTAAAGAAATGTTGAGAGAAATGTACAAGACAAAGTGTCTCATATATACTTGATTAATGTTGTGTTGAGGTCATAACATGGATAGAATAGGTCAAAGTGTCAATGTATCTTACATAATCTTATTCTAGGCCTTGAAGAAGGTATGTGCAAATATATTAGTGAGGTAAGTAAAACTAAGTGTTTGAGAATTTGTGATTGAAATATATGGGTTAAAAGGTATTTTTATCATTACTTGATCAAACCAAGTCACATTCATGATAGTGTCTGAATATCTCATGGAGATAAGGGGATTCAATCATGATCCAAAAGTAGTTATATATGCTAAGAATATTTGTGGCAGTCATGAAGATAGTTGGGTATGATCTTGATATATTTTGAGGTTTGAATTTAGTTTCAAGAGCTTGTTGAAGGTGGGTTACTATGAAATTATGTGAATTTCTTATATACATAGTGATATTAGGTTGAAATTTCTAAGTGCTCTTATGAAGGTATCAAGTATAAGAAAAAAGGGGGAGCTTGTTGTATATTCACTTTATTCATTTTAGTATTTGAAATATCCGAAGATGCATTTGAGTGTATAAAGACATAATAAGATGAATTTGCCTTATGAGCATGATCAATGGTGGACAAGGGTGTTTGAAGCATATGCCATGACTGACATGTAATGGGGGTTTCAAGACTCCATAAGATAATAAAACCTAGAAGATATTTCATGAAGTGAATGAATTTGTAAAGACTTATGGAGTTTACAAAAAATTAAATGGAGTGTCTTGAAATGAATAATGATGAATTGAAGTGATATAAGTGTTCTACTTGTCTTAAAATTCAATCAAAACATAAATTGGTTTGGAGAATGAAGATGAAAATTAGAGAAAAGCTATATATGAAAATAAAGATAATATAAGGATCATTAAAGATCAGGTTAACTTAATATACATGCCTTAAATAAGATCAAATTGTTGTAAGCTTGAAAATCATAGTAAAAAAATGAAAATCTAGTGAGTGTAAGGTGAATGCAGAGTTGGATGCTTTGATTCATTACCATGTGGAGTCAAGAGATATTGGTGAATGTCAAGGTGACATTAGGATCATATAATGCATGTGAATAATGTATGAAGTCCTTGATAAAGTATGTGAAGTACAAGATTTATCAAAATTATCTTAATCAGAGGTATGATATGCCAGAT
Source organism: Torreya grandis (assembly GCA_037957365.1). Lineage (NCBI taxonomy): Eukaryota > Viridiplantae > Streptophyta > Pinopsida > Cupressales > Taxaceae > Torreya > Torreya grandis. Next base: position 219,316 of record JARHVA010006168.1, read on the forward strand.
TAGTCTTGATAAAGTTTTATGAATGTTGAATGTAGAAGTGATTTGATAGAGGTCTACCACAAAGAATGAGGTCTCATAGACCTAACTGGCTATTTTATATGTGGAAGTTGCCATGATCTAATTTGAGCCAAGATGGTTTGTTAAATTTAAAGGGGATAGATTGATGCATGAATAATTTTTTGATATGATATATGGATATTGAATATGTTTCTGTATGGATGACTAAGATTGTTCATTTAGAACAATGTTATTGATTTCAGCCATGCCTAATGTGTTTAGGTATGTATGAGATAAATTGAAGATGATTGTCATTACCAAGAGGATGATTTGTAAAAGAGGGAGTTCCTTATTTATTTATTATTAGATATAAATAAAGGAGAGTGATGTTCATGTGTTTGAGGTATGCATAAGATTAAGTGGAGCATGGTTGAGTATTTTTATGGGTTGAGCTCTTATTTGGTTGATCAAAGGAAGATTGATCTTGTTTGGGGAGAAAACATGTTTCAGGTTCAAGGAACATATGCTCTTATTATTAGAGATGACCCTTATTAATTAATGTCAAATGGGGAGAAATAATAGATTAAGATAAATATTAGTGTGAGTAAGATCTAGCCTGGGGAGATGAGAATGATCTACCTTGTTAGAATGTTTGCCATCAATGACAAAGGGGGAGATTGTTAGAGTATGTTCCTAACATTATGTTGAGTCATTAATGTTGTCATTTATTTCAAAGGTAATTGTGTGACATAATGTCTTAGAGGTGCTTTGTTGAAGTGGCATGGTAGGTGATCATGATGGTTTAAGCATGGTCTAGTAGGTCCTTGAGTTTTGCATAAGATCTTGGCATAATGTTGAGATGTGACAAGATTATGAGTAGTGTTGTTTTGTATTTCTATGAGAGATCATCAAAAAGAGAGTTTTGATTATGTTTAATTGATTGTTATGTTAAGGTCATTAATTGACCATGTTTATAAGAATCAGGTCTTTGTGGACAAGGTGTTTTGTGAAGCTGAGTCTTGTCTTTGTGAATGAATGAATAGTGAAGCTTGGTGAATTGAGTGAGATGAGTCTTATGAGAAGATGTGTGGAAGTATTTGAGCATAGTATGAAGTTTTTTGAAATTAGAATGAATTTTAAAGTTCATATATAGTGGTAGAAGGTCTCAATGTCTATTTGATGGACTAGTTCTTGAGCATGGATATGGTTTGTAGAGGCATGATGATGATGATATGGATGTGTATGGACTCAAAGTTATGAAATACAATGTTAAATCATCAGAGAAAGATGTAGAGTCAGTCACATGACTCTCAAAGTGAGCCAAAAGGGTAAGTTATTCATTGGTTGCCCTCTCATGGACCTTGTCTTAAGACCTTAGGTGGCATGATGAGGCATCATGATTAGGTTTGGAGGCTTATGAGCTCATGTGAGAATGTTTTCAGGTTTTACATGTTGTTTAAAGTGTGTTGGTGAAGTTTCAAGGTATTTATTTGAGGAATAAATCATAAAAAATGAATTTAAGGCCTCTCGAGTGTTAGAATGAAGTGTTGCAGACTTGAGAAGGTTTTTTTTATGCTTGTTGGCATGTGTGAATATTTAATGGGAAGATAATATATTTTAGAGAGATCTAAAAGGTTATTAGGAATGATTTACAATCATTAGGAGGTGGTTTTAGTGGTAGAGCTTTATGAACAAATGTTAAGAATGGAAACCAGTCTAAAACCCTCATAATGACATGATATGGAAGATATAGATGGAAATGGCTTAGAATGGATTGTATGACCTAATATTATGATTAAATCATGTATATAACTCTCCCAGGTATCTCTAGGTGACATAAAATTGTAAGATGAGTTAGTGGAAGCTATAAGAAATTCCTTATTTCTCATATTTTTGATGTAGTAGGTAGGGTTGACGAGGTCAAAACATGAAAGTGGATGGAGGGTGAATCTTGAGACTTATATATTATGACCATGGTTGTTTTATAATAGGTTAAAAACTTCAAATATTCTAAACCATTCATGAAAGTTGACCTATTGCTAAAAATCTTAGTGAGGAAGATAGTGAGAAAAACCACACAAAAATGGGAATGAGATTAGAGAAGTGTTGTCATGGAATAGGGTTGAATCCAATTGCATAAAAATTATTTTATATATTGGTAAAAAAAATTAATATTGGTTATATTTTTTGGAAGTCATTGAAAATGTTGTTCACAAGATGACCTGTCTAGTGAAGATGAGATAATGAAGATGTAAACTTGAGAGATTTCTCTACAAGACCAATATTGTCACTAGATCATGATATATATCTATTTGAGAGTTTCAAAATTAAATCTTAGGATAATAAAAATGCATCAATAGTTCCTAAAAGTGACCACATAGTTGTTGAAAGTCAATTTCATCATGATTAATTTTCAAGGCAGAATGATAGTTCTAAGTAAGCTAATGGGATTGTTGATTTAAAGGGTCTATAATATTATGTTAAGAAACCAATGAAAATTATATTATTATTTGGGATATACATTACCTGTAAATTATTTATTTAAGGTTGATATTTAGAATAATAAGTTTAAATATGGAAGTCGAAATGACTTATTTGGCTGTCTAAGGACCATGAAAGAGAATGTCAACAAATTGGTCTACAATACCAATAGTTGAAAATATAAATTGTTATTTATCTGATGGAATATGTTATATAGGTCACATAGGAACTATTAATGTTCAAAAAAATTCTTGGAAGTGTCCATATAGGATTTGAAAATAACATTCATCAAGATTGTGTTTTTAGAGTTTTTGGCAATTTCTATGTGTTAGTAAGATTGATTTTCCTAAGTTATTATACCCAGTTTTAAAGTGTTTAAATAGTATTATGGAGGCCCAAGTATCCATTTTAAGTGTTATCTTAAGTTTTTGAGGTCCAAGTATCCATGACTGGTTGTTAAGGTGTTTTGACAAACTTGAGTAAACTAAGTGAAGAGTTGTTGTTGAACCATTATATCTTGAGAAGAGATATAAAAAGAATGCTGTGATGTTATATATATTTTATTTGATATTATACATGAATATTTAATGTTGGAAAGTGCCTATATCAATGTTTGAGGTCAAATTTCTAATGAATGGGTTCTGAGTAAGTTGGTAGTTTTGAGTGAGCTTTTTGATGAGGTGTTCCTTAGTCTTTAGATCATAATA
>JARHVA010006168.1:227500-305000 GCA_037957365.1 Torreya grandis
ATGATTATGACTATAATAACTATGATAGTGATTCTAGATACTATATAGTTCATGATTATATTGATGATGATACTATTGATGATGATTAATTATACTTATTAGATGTATGGTCTCTAAGACATCCAATTTTTTATTATGAAGATAATATGACACATTTTCTATCATAGTATGACCATTTGAATGGTTTGATTGGTTATCATTTTTTGCTAATCTCATGTTATTATAATAAATAATATATTATAAATAGCTTATTTTTTCATATATCTATTTGTTTGTGTATATCCAATTTTTGTTCTCTCGCTTGTTTTGTGTATGGATTTTTTTCATCGTGTTTCCTTATAGTCTTTTGTTCTATGTTTATGTTCTCTTTATTTTTTTGTTTTTATTGATTGATATGTGCCTAGATAAAATGAACCCAATTTGACACACAATTTTTTTTCTAATAAGGGGTTCTTTACCAATTAAAAATCCCTTCCGATATTACAATCTGAATGTATGTATAAAAAGACAATTTTTTAATCTCTTCTTAAAAATTTACTTCACCCAAGGTATCTAAATTCAAGATTATGGTGTCCCTATTTTGGGAAGAAGTAACATGATTAGTTTGCATCAAGGGTTTTAGCCATTAATTTGCCTTAGTACAAATAGACCTATCATATAGGTTTAATTTTAATGTTTTTATAAACACTTTGTAATCTATATTCATTGACATGGTATATTGCCATACTTTAACATATCTATATCTAATATGTTTGGTGTACCCAACTAAATTGATTTCTATTCTTTACAATGCCATTTTTGATACCTTAGATATGAATGGTGTATCCAAGGAAGAATTAGTGATACACTTATGGTCCTTCCTATCAATGAAATACTCACTCATTTTACACCAAAGCATGGCCCATGAAACTTATCAAGATTCATGAGGTAAATAACTAAAATGGCACCATGACCAAGATAAAAAAGGATTACAATGGCAAATATTGAGAGTTATCAAAAATATTCAACCAAGATATTTTCAAGAGACCATTAACACTATAGAATTCATGAAAGCCTCAATATTGTATAAAAAGAATAAACTATCTATTATCCACAAATATATTATATAATGTTGTAATTTTGTATATCTCCATAGATTATCAAATACAATGAATGAGCCTTAAATATATAGGAATGGAAAATCAATCCTAACTAAGAGACCAATCTAAGTGATCAATCCTAAATAATATATCAAGCTAAGTAATTGATCATAACTAATATATCAAGCTAGAGATTAAACATATGACTAAGAGATAACTATCCCTAAAGGATAGAAACAACTAAAAATTATCCCCATAATATCTAAGAGATAAATATGTAATATCTCATAATATATAAAATAAGACAACTGAAATATCCACACACAAGTGGGTTGGAATAACTAAATACTTAGATGAACATGAGCTAAGGTAAAAATAATTACTCTAACACCCCCCTCAAGTGAAATTAGGGGCCAAAAATAAAGTGGCATATCCATAGTATGAGTCCAAACAACAAGGCATGAATAGGTACTCATGTACAATATATCCATGACAAAATCTACCATAAACTAGATAAAGGGAGAAAATCCATAGGAAAAAAACTCTCCTTACCCAAAAAAGAGAGGAAATGCAACATGGCCTAATGAGGTACCCATGTACAAACAAAATGATTCAATGTAAAGATAGGTGTCTCTATGGATGCCAATCCATCCTACTAGAATACATGGATGTTAAGTCAATTTAAATACCAAGTAAAAATAAGAATGGTGCTTAATATGAGGATCACTAAACATGAACATTGAAACATGAAATACTAGATAGAATGATGAACTTGAGGAAGCATTACCTAAATTCCCTCCCTCAATTTTGAACTGGGAGAAGATGGCAATGAAAGTTTATTAAGAAAGGGGCTAAAAATGGTAAGAAGTGAGCACAAATATTGGTGGGGATGCCACACTAGTGTCATTACACAAAAATTCACCAAGAATGCCACTAAGACATAATAATCCTCATATGGTTTATGAGAAACAAGTGACTAATAAGATGCCCATGTATAAAGTGGAATCGAAAAACACTCAAAAAATGTGTTAAGTGCACAAGAACATACACCTACTAAATAAGGAGATCAAATACAAAAGGATCATAAAAAATAGTAGAAGCATCCAATGAAGCTAAATAATGGAGGAACTATGCTAGTAAAGTCCTTACCACGAATGCTTCCAACACCATGAAGAATGATTAGAGATCCATCCCAAAGGAATAGATACAATAAATGAAGATGCTTGTATAGGAGTGGAGATAAAGTCCACAATAGTAAAAAGCAAAGTAACATATATATGTGTGTTAGAGTGATAAGTAATAATAATTGTAAGCTCAGTTATATCAACCTTAAGTGAAGGTACAATTGTCTCCACAAAATAAGGCAAGGTGATAAGAAATGGGTCATGAAGAAGATAATATACATGACATAAAACTCAACCAAAAATGTGTCTACATAATATAATGTGGGTCCATTATAGTACACTAATAACATTTAAATGTTGATAGTAGGATGTACCAAAATAGCTACTCTTCAAAAGAAGTACAAGTTTCACTAAAATCTAAAGGAGACTGTCAGCAAATAGTTACAAAATCTATCAAGAAGATGCCCCTAGTAGTGATGGGATAGTCATGCAATTGAATAAGTGAGATAGGTGCCTAGGATAGAGCACATATATATATGAAGGTATATAAGGATAAATCAACAAACCCCCAATAACACTTTATATATCAGTGTAATTACAATAAAACAAACCATAAAAAGGATATAACTTACACTGGATACAATAGAATAGATCCTAATTAATTGAGACTATTAGTCTATCAAAGAAGGCCACCACTAAAAAAATTCTCCAAAACAACATTGCTAAGAAGAGATCTAAAACACAATGAGCATGAAAAGGTAGAAGAATCAATAAGATCAAACATCTAGATGTCTGTTAACATCAAAAATGTTTCCACAAGTGAGATCAACAAGTGGCATAAAAATACACTCAAAATAGGATGTTGGTCATAGTAAAAAAAACATCCATGGGTGCAAGAGAGAGAGAGAGAAAAAGACATACAATATGGGCCAACAAATAGATAAATAGGCTTTGTTCACTTGTGAGGGGGATTGGCCTCTTGCCAAACTGGGCCTCACCCTATGCACTTTGACAAATGAGATAAAGGTATGTGGCAAAGCAATAATCAACTAACTCTCCTTACAAAATATTATTTTTATTAAAAATAATGGAAAATTTCTCTCTGACAACTCTACATTAAAATTTGTTTGATCAATTAAAAAGGTGTCCCCACTTGAATAAATACCACTAAGTGATGCCCACCACCGTATAATGTCAATTTTACTTTAAAAAAATTATTCCCCACTTATGGTTATACACTCCACTATTACAAAATGAAATAAAACTCCCTCTAATATTCCCCCCCCCTTAATGTAACCCCACTTCAGTAAAGCTACCAATAGTATAAGATTTTAATCAAAAGTAATAATATCAATCAATGAATGGAATTAAATAATATAAGTTAAGTGTCCATCATTTTTGAAATAAGTAGTTTGTTATTAAAAAAAGTGGATTTCTAAAACATAGGTGGTGGTGATAAGAGATTTTACTGTTAAGGTATGGAGCTAAAAGCTTCACCTATGAGTGAATACAGAAGTTGCTAGAAGTCCACAGTCACCGTCAACAGTCAGAAGTAGACCAAAAGCTGCCAGCATTGGTAGTAGGTCAGCCGACATCAGTCACAGGCAGACTGGCAGGGACCAATGTCGGTCAAATGTGTGTCTAGAATGCTACTTTTGTGTGAGAACAGAATGTTTGCATGATGAGATCAACTGTTGTTTGTAAGTCTGCATTTCTATTTTGAGTAGAACTGATTAGAGCCCTTGATTAGGAGGTGCATCTAGTGGCTATAATTGTATGCTCATGAATCTCTAAAGTTATATATTAGGGATAGATCTTCATAGCTTGAGAGAGTAGAAAAGTGTGAAGAGACACTACTATAGAAGTCGAATACAGATTGTATATGTGAATCAATCTAGGTTGTTGGAGTTGATTGTAATTGAGAGAGAGAACTCTTGAGGGAAAGAGATATAAGAAGAGATCTATACATCTGAGAGAGGTGTTGAAGAAAAGAAGTTTATTCAATTGTAATTCCTTCTGTAAAGATTTTAATACAAGTTTTTAGGGTGGTTTCTTGTATCTCTTGTTCTTTGTTGTTTTTGATTCTAATTACTTATCTTTCTGGCTTAATTCTGCATATAGTTGCTTTCATATAGTAATCAATTTTATTGACTGATCCCCAACAAGTGGTATCAGAGCCTGGTTGTAGGTTCAGAGCTTTATATCCAATAATTGGTATTAGAGCTCAGTTTCACTAACAGGTGGTTCAGATCTGGTTAGTGTGTATTGATTACAGGTTACTCACAAGGATTTCTGTTTGAGTGGGAGAAGTAATGGCAGAAGAAAGTAAACTTAGAATGGAGAAGTTTAATGGCAAGAATTATCAATTATGGAGAATGCAGATAGAAGATTATTTGTATCAAAAAGATCTATACTTACCGTTAGGTGGAGCTACAAAGAAGCCCACAGACATGGATGATGAAGAATGGGAAGTTCTTGATAGAAAGGCTCTTGGATCTATAAGATTGAGTCTAGCATCTACTGTGATATCTAATTTATCATAGGCAAAGTCTACGGTAGAGTTAATGACTACTTTAGAAAATTTATATGAAAAACCCTTAGCTTCAAATAAGGTATATCTTATGAAGCAGTTATTTAATTTGTAAATGTAGGAAGGTGGATCTGTATGTAATCATCTAAATGATTTCCATGGAATTGTGAATCAATTAAATTCAATCAAAATAGTGTTTGATGATGAAATTAAAGCTCTATTAATATTATGATCTTTACCAAGAAGCTGGCATAGCTTGGTAATGGCAGTTAGTAATACTGCATCTGCTTCAAATATTTTAAAAGTAGATGATGTTGTTAGTGTAATCTTGAATGAAGAAATTCATAGGAAAAGCACAGAGGAGACATTAGGGAATGCTTTAAGTTTTGAGAGCAGGGGAAGGTAGAAAGAGAAGGGCAAGAAAGGGAGATCAAGATCTAAGTCAAAGATGAGAGGAAGATCCAAATCTAGAAATGGCAGGAAGCCATAATGCTGGAATTGTGGAAAGATAGGGCACATAAGCAAAGATTGCTGGTCAAATCCTAAAGAAGATAGACATCATGATGATAAAGAAGAAGCAAAGGTGGCAGGTATTGTTGCACAAGATGTTCTTATATTCTCTTTGCATAATAATATAGAATCTTGGGTTTTATATTTTGGTGCATCTTTCCATGCAACCCCCAATAGAGAATATTTTAGTGACTATGTCCATGGAGATTTTGGAATAGTTTACTTAAGGGATGATGAGCCTTGAAAAATTGTTGGTAAAGGAAAAGTGTAGCTAAAAATGCAGAATGGAAACACATGGGTGTTGAGAGATGTCATGCATGTTCCCAACCTAAAGAGGAATTTGATTTCTGTAGGAAAGTTAGGGGATGAGGGTTGCACAGTAACTCTCACAGCTGAATCTTACAAGGTTTCCAAGGGTGCACTTGTATTGGCCAGAGGTAAGAGAGTATGTACTCTCTATTTATGTAATTGTATTACTGATAATTCTCCTTCTGTATTATCTACTTCAGATATAGATACAAAATTGTGGCATCAAAGGCTTGGCCACATGAGTGAGAAGGGAATGACAATTCTTAAGTCAAAAGGAATGTTTTCAGATTTTAAAAGCATAGATCTGGATTTCTGTGGAGACTATATTTTTGGAAAACAGAAGAGAGTGAGTTTTCTCAAGACTGGGTCAACAAAGAAGAAGCACAAATTACAGCTTGTTCACATAGATGTGTGGGGACCAGCTCAAGTTGCTTCTATTGGAGGATCACAGTAGTATGTTTCCTTCATAGATGATGCTATAAGAAAGGTATGGGTCTATTGTATTAAGAAGAAATCTGATGTTTTTGACATGTTTAAGATTTTGAAAGCTATGGTTGAGAATGAAACAGGTAGGAGATTAAAGTGCCTTAGATCTGACAATGGTGGTAAGTTCTATAGCTACAAGTTCAACTGGTATTGTTATATGCATGGGATCCATAGGCAAAGGACTATTCCAAGAACACCTTAGCAAAATGGAGTTGTTGAAAGGATGAACAGAATAATCATGGAGCATGTAAGGTGTATGAGATTGCATGCTAGATTGCCCTTAGAGTTTTGGGTAGAAGTTATGGATACTACAGTTTACTTGATTAACAAAGGACCCTTTATAGTGTTAGATGTTGGAATTCCAGAAGAGGCATGGATAGGTAAAAAGGTAGATCTATCATTTCTCAAAGTTTTCAGTTGTGAAGCCTTTATGCATGTTGATAAATAAAATAGAAATAAGCTAGATGCTAAGTCTATGAGGTGCACATTTATTGGCTATGGCTCTGATGATTTTAGATTCAAGTTTTGGAATCTAAGAACTAACAAAATAATTAGGAGCCATGATGTTGTTTTCAATGAAAAAGTGATGTATAGTGATTAGCTCAAGAAGCTGAATCAATCTGAGTAGAGCAATGCAAAATTGGATGAGGTGAAGGTCCAAAATAAGCTCACGAGAAAGAATACTCACAAACAAGAAAACATAGAGACCGACGTCAGTCAGGTAGGAACTCACGTCGGCCGTATAGAAACTGATGTCAGTCATACAAAAACTGATGTCGGTCAGGTAGAATTGATGACAGTCAGTTACAGGCCTAGAAGTGACTGAGGTCAGTTACTGTCAAAGAATTTGGGTGGATAACATGTTGTGAATGAGTCTCAAATGCCCATTAGGAGGTCAGATAGAGTAAGTAAACCTCCAATTTGATATTCCCCTGCATTATTCTATTTATTTCTTACTGATGGTGGAAACTAGAGAGTTTTGATGAAGCAATACAGGTGGAATCCAAGAATCAGTGGGAGCTAGGCATGAATGAGGAAATTGATTCCTTGAAAGAGAACCAAACATGGGATTTGGTTGAGTTGCCAGCAGGAAAGAAGACACTGAAGAACAGATGGATCTACAGGTTGAAAGAAGGTGAGAATGGATAGATGAGATATAAGGCCAGGTTGGTAGTGAAAGGATTTTCATAAAAACTAGGTATTGATTTTGGTGAGATTTTTTCTCTTGTTGTTAAAATGACTTCTATACAGACTGTACTGTCTTTAGTTGCTATTGAGGATTTGCATCTTGAGCATCTTGATGTTAAGACAATGTTTCTTCATGGAGATTTGGATGAAGAAATATATATGGAACAGCCAGAAGGATTTGAAGTCAAAGGTAAGGAGAAGCTAGTGTGCAGATTGAAGAAAAGCTTGTATGGCCTCAAGCAAGCTCCAAGACAATGGTATCTGAGATTTGATAGGTTTATGACTGAGCATGGATACAGTAGATGTCAATCTTACCATTGTGTGTATTTTAAGAGACTGGATAATGGTAGATATATTATTTTTTTATTGTATGTAGATGATATGTCGGTTATAGGATCACACATGTAGGATATCTCTAAGCTTAAGATGAAATTATCTCACACAATTGCCATGAAGGATTTGGGAACAGCAAAGAAAATCCTTGGCATGAATATTAAGAGAGACAGGAAAAATCACAGGTTGATTTTGTCTCAAGAGGATTATGTGAACAAGGTGTTGAAACGGTTCAATATGCAAGATGCAAAACTGTAAGCACACCTATGGTAGGACACTTTAAGTCGAGTAAAGAACAATTTCCTACTTCAGATGATGAGGTAGAGTACATGAGGAAATTTCCATATGCTTCTGTAGTAGGAAGTTTAATGTATGCAATGGTTTGTACTAGGCCTGATATTGCCCAAGCAGTGGGAGTTGTAAGTAAGTATATGGCCAATCTAGGAAAGAAACACTAGAAAGTAGTTCAATGGATCCTTAGATATCTGAGAGGAACCAGCAGTAGGCATTTGTGCTATGGTGGTTCAAATACTTCTCTACATGGTTATGTAGATTCAGATATGGTAGGTGATTTGGATGGCAGAAGGAGCACCACAGGATATGTTTTCACTGTAGGTGGAACGGCAGTTAGCTGGATATCAAAGTTGCAAAAGGTTGTTGCCTTGTCAACTATAGAAGCAGAATATATTGTAGTCATAGAGGCTAGCAAAGAGATGATATAGATGACACGATTCATGGAAGAGCTTGGAAAGGAGCAAGAGAGTTGCAGACTATACAATGATAGTCAGAGTGTAATTCATTTGGCTAAGAATTCAGCCTTTCATTCAAGAACCAAACATATACAGCTTAAGTACCACTTCATTAGATAGGTATTGGAGGATGGTGAGTTATAGCTGGAGAAGATCCATACATATAAGAATCATGCTGATATGTTAACCAAGCCGGTTACAAAGGAGAAGTTGAATCTTCATTCAACTTTCATTGGTCTTCATGATTGAGTTGAAGATGGAGGAGCTAGAAGATGTTGGTGTATAGGTACTGGTGCAGCTGTTTATCTCCAAGTGGGAGATTGTTAAGGTATGGAGCTAAAAGCTTCACCTATGAGTGAATACAGAAGTTACTCGAAGTCCACAGTCGCTGTCGACGATTAGAAGTAGACCAAAAGCTACCGATATCAGTAGTAGGTTGGTCGACATTGATCACAGGCAAACTGATAGGGACCAATGTCGGTCACTAGTGCATCCAAAATGCTACTTTTGTGCAAGAACAGAATGTTTGCATGATGAGATCAACTATTGGTTGTAAGTCCGTGTTTGTATTTTGAGTAGAACTGATTAGAGCCCTTGATTAGGAGGCACATCTAGTGGCTGTAATTATATGCTCATGAATCTCTAAAGTTATATATTAGGGATAGATCTTCATAGCTTGAGAGAGTAGAAAAGTGTGAAGAGACACTGCTGTAGAAGTAGAATATAGATTGTATATGTGAATCAATCCAGGTTGTTGCAGTTGATTGCAATTGAGAGAGAGAACTCTTGAGGGAAAGAGATCTAAGAAGAGATCTGTACATCTGAGAGAGGTGTGGAAGAAAAGAAGTTTCTTCAATTGTAATTCCTTTTGTAAAGAGTTTAATACAAGTTTTCAAGGTGGTTTCTTGTATCTCTTGTTCTTTGTTATTTCTGATTCTAATTACTTATCTTTCTAGCTTAATTCCACATATAGTTTCTTTCATATAATGTCAAGTTTTCTTTAAAAAAATTATTCCCCACTTATGGTTATACACTCCACTATTACAAAATGAAATACAACTCCCTCTAATATTCCCCCCCCCCTTAATGTAACCCCACTTCGGTAAAGCCACCAATAGTATAAGATTTTAATCAAAAGTAATAATATCAATCAATGAATGGAATTAAATAATATAAGTTAAGTGTCCATCATTTTTGAAATAAGTAGTTTGTTATTAAAAAAAGTGGATTTGGTAAAACATAGGTGGTGGTGATAAGAGATTTTACCACATGGTGAGCATGTGAATAAGAAACAAAGGATGTAAGTCCAACATGCATGATGAGGTGGAAATAATGTAGGCAATATTTAGAGATTGACCACAAATGGTTGTGGGTAGATTGGATATTTTTGACTACCATTTATAAAGTCTATGAATCACTCAAGCACATAAGTTATAGTAGGCATGAGATGTACACAATAGATGGATTTTGAGGTAAAGCATGAGGAGAATGAGGGAGTGAAACTAATTATAAAATGGTTAACCAAGAGATTAAAACTAGTGAGAGGAACCCATGCAATAATCATCCATGTTAATCATGTAGACCAGACATATAGATAGTTTAAAGGCAATTGTTGGGAGATGTCCTTACTATAAACCTATGAGAAAAATACCATACCTGGTATGACAAAAGAGAGGATGGAATTAGGGATAGGTATATGAGTGGAGCTTCACCAACCATTGAATGAAACCAATGCCTTCACATTGGGAAAAGGTGTAAGAATGGAGATAACTTCTACACTGAACATAGAATGGCCTTGCTAAAATGTGTTCTATAGAGTCAATGAAGTCGATAGTCCAAATGATTTGTTCTTATAATCACCAAGTAGATCCTAGATGGATTTGAATCTATGTAAAAACCAATCCAAATACCATATCGATATACAATATAGATCCACCACAAATATAAAAAGAGTAGAGATAAATACTAGTTATATAAGAGAGACGTCAAATAGATAATTCCTTTTAAGCAATTATGGCCCGAAAAACTAAATCAATGAATTTTAATGCTGACCATATAACTAAAAATACTCCTCAAATCTATGATAATAAACACTAATAATAATATTGGTCTGTATGGATGTGTTGTAAACAAAACAATATCTTCAAAATAAATGTTGATCTAAATGGACAATGTAGCTTAGCATTTAGTGGATAGATTGGTCCAAAAACTAATGGATCAACCCAAAATAAAATGCATATCCAAACCAACAAGAATAAACCAAGGATTTAAAATGGTGAATTACAAATACCAAATAAAATATGAGATTGAATAAGGTAAAAATTCATGACCAAATTAGATGTAAGGATTTGATGCAATGCTTGAAAAAATCCACCAATTAAACAATGTTGGCAAAGAAGAAAAATGTTTGGTATACAAATAAAACCCTTTAATTATGATTCAAATCCTAAATTTACACATAATAAATCCTATGGATTGAAAAAATTGTAGATCCAAATGGAAAGGGTTGTATAACCTATAAAGTATACTAAAGGCATAACCTAGAAGGCTGAGTAATGGATATTGAAAGAAGATATGATATCATGATAGAGTTATCAAAACTCTTCAACTAATATCTCTCCAAGATAACATTAACATAATAGATTCCATGAAATCTTCAATATTTCACATAGAATAAACTATCTATTATCCACAAATAGATTATACAATGTTTTAATTCTCTATATCTCTAGAGCTTATCAAATATAATAAATGAGCCTTGTATATGTAGGTAAGGAAGATAAATTATAACTAGAATATCAAGATAAGAGATCAATCTTAACAAAGATATCAAACTAAGTTATCAATCATAACTAAGAGATCAAGTTAGAGATAAAACATAAGACTAAGAAATAACTATCCCTAAAGAATAGAAACAATGAGAAATTATCCCCATAATATATAAGATATAAATATGTAATATTTCATAATATCTAAAATAAGATAAATGAAATATCCACACATAAGTGGGTTAGAATAAATAAATACCTAGGTGAACATGAGCTAAGGTAAAAAACTTCTCCAACAAATATAATCCCATATAACACAGTATGGAATAATTCCCACATATGAAAAAAATACATTAAGAGCAACTAAAGGATAACCTTTGAGTTTGAAGTTTATAAAGTCCTCTCGTAATTTATGGTCATAACAATAGTTGAAATTTCCCAACTTATTAAATTCTACTCAACTAGTTATAGGCAATTACTAGATACATATTTTGATTTTAGTATGCTTATTCCGTTTGAGTCTAAAAACATTACAAAATTACAAGCCAAAGTGAATGTTATTGTCTTGAGATGAAACTACATGATAATATTTCCTTAGAATGATAGTTTTGAAGATTTCATGATATAATAAGTATATGAAATTAATGAACTCTAAGGTCTAATAAATTATTGATTTGACAATGTTCCAAATACAAAGAGATAACAATGAGTCCAATTGGTGAATTATTTCATAAGTTATTATTTTCCTTAACGATGAGAGATGATAGCATAAAAGGATAAATAATCATAACTAGGCATAGTTAGTAAGAAAATATCCATTACATCAAGGAACTAATCCCTTTAGACTCAATCTTGAGTTTAATTAAGTTACATACCCAAGCTATATAATCAAATTTTAATGAATTTCCTTACCAATAAAAAGTAAAGGTACTAAGCAATATTTGCCTTATGATATGGTCCATGAACATTTACACTTTGTGTAAGCATATGTTAATAATCTACTAATATGATGCTAAAATGTATAACTAATTCTTCATATGAAAGTTGACTTAGATAATATAAGCTCATTTTTGATATATTTACTAAGGATGTAATTTAATTATAATAAGGAAATAAACCATATGGTATACTTGATCCATCAAGGAATATGACATCTAAGAATATAGTCAATTCAAATTATCCATCCACTCCAACCCTACATTGTATAATAAAAAAGGGAGTCATCACAAGGCTAACAAGGAATAATTACCAAAGTAAACATCCAAATACATATATATAATTTTTTTAGTATATTTAACAAATGCAAGATTATCTCCCATACATAAGAGATTAAGAAAATAGATCACCCTATAGTAGAACATTGAATCCTCATACATAAATAATAATCAAATTCATTCAAGTAATAAAGCTTCTATTTTGAAAACCAATACATTTACCTATTAGAATGTAGTAATAATAGTTATCATGGTTATCCAAAAAGGAAAAGTTATAGTAGTATTAAATTTCATTTGCAATAATCAATACCCAACATTTTAATGAAAAAACTAAGGAGTTTTAATATTTTTTCTTTCGCATGACTACTAAAAAACATGATGAGGATAATTACTCTAAGCATAAAACACGTGTTGTTCCTTGTTAGTAATATAGTCTCCAGGATGTCATAACCAATAATGCCCACATGATAGAGTCAAGAAACAACTTGATCAACAATAGAGTTAAATCATAAGTACATCTGAAATTAATTAACCATCGTTACCACCTGCAATCACCAAGAACAATATAGCAAGAGAATAACATAACCTTCAATCAAAAATTAGTTACCATCACCAAAACCTTATTGATATTATTTAACCGAATAATAAGTCCTCTCAATAATAATCTCTATTACGATTAAAAACATCTATTCATACATATGTATAGTTATATAACTGATAATTTTTTGATTCTATTGCTATTTTATAAACCAAAATTCCAATGGCATATAGAAAACACCTTCTTAGGCAACCAAGAGAGCAATACAATAGTGCCTTTTTCTAAAAGTGTGCTAGAATGATTTCAAAACTTATAAATAACTTAACTAATAGTTACTATGATGACCACACAACTCCTTAATTGATAAAAATTAATAAAATCCTCTATTAATGAAAACATGAACAACTCTATATAAGATGAGTCCATAAATGAATAAAATGGCTTAAGTAAATATAAAATTGCACACAACCATTTTCCTATTACCAAGACTCATAATAATTATTTAAAATCAGCATTAATAATCTTCATGATTTTAAAGTAATTCATTTAAAAATGAATGCATTGCCCATTTAGGGATTCAATAAGAATTTTATTATTATCTATTTCAAATATGAACTAAATTCCAAGATGAGACCAAACACAATCATCACAACCATTAAATCCAATGTATGTTAAAAAATTTAACACTCTAGTAATTAAAAGCTAAAATCCCAAGTTGCAATTCTCATAAGGAATCCCATGATAACTATATGTATATTTAAATTGCATCATATGCTTAGGCATGAAATGCAACTCAACCTCACCTCAGGGCTTAACCTCACAACACTACTCAGCTTAGCTACACAACTCTAGGAGCATAGAAACATTGATTTATCATTAAGAAGGAAAAAATGATTTCAAAATAACATGGATTTATAGTTTTCATTTATTATGTCTCATTTTCCAAAATAGAGTAATAAGATTAAGACAAAAAAACCACTAGCATGGCATTACCTAGTTATTTTAAATAAAATACCAATAAAAAAGAGAAATCCCTTTATTTTTTCCCTTTAGCTTATGTCATACCCCCCAAATGGGTCAAAGTAACACATAGAGACAACAAAATCATATGTCATACCCCAAAATGTTATGCTAGGTTTTTAATATTTCTAATTAAAAAAAACATGTAAAGCTGATTTAAGACGACATAGAGGATATCATAGGTTTATTAAGAAGTCTATTCGACTTCCCAATAAACCTATAATGTAGCCTTATCAAAAGTTACAGGCTCAGAGATTAGCCTTCTATATTCTATAATAAATCATCATAACTAATACACACACACACACACACACACACACACACACACACACAAATATATATATATATATATATATATATATATATATATATATATATATATATTAGCAAAGGGTATAAGTCCTTTCATGGAAAAACTAAGTTTACCCTTTTCCATTTTGCCCTCCCTTTTCATGCCCACCATACTCCATCTATCATCATCTTGCATTATCCTCCATGGCATCCTCAAAGCTACTACATGCAACCTATAATCATCAAAATATTCCTTGGATAATTTTATCGATCAATTTTGGGCATGTACAGTTTTTTATGATCCATATCTAGCTCTACTCAAATTTACATGAAATATTTTTCCTTCTTCCTACCCTTAAGTGGAACAATGATGGATTGAGGTAGGTATATCCATAAATTTAATACTTCCACACTTGACATGGATTGCAATGCAACTTGGTATTCCAAATAACATGATGTCCCTAAAATAGCCACAAAACCTCTACAAGTAACTATTGCCACTTTGAGTTCATCCTTTTAGGAGGTGTTTTAGGTATCCTCACTTAATTGAAACAATGGGAACTCTCTAAGGCTGTGGGTGGTATATAACTAAAGATAAACTCTAGATAGGGCTATCTCACTTGAATCTACACCTATACTATCACTACATCTACTCAAATTGTAATGAAAAGGGAAATAAAAAACTAAAAGGTGATAAAAAGGGGTTGATGAAGGAAATTTTAGGTCTCCTATGGTCTATGAGATAATAAAAAAGATAAACAAGTCTTAATCTAATCACACAAATTCAAATAGTTATATAGCATAAGTTTTTTAATATGGAGGTTGAAGTAGATACATTAACTAATAGGGCCAATCAAGAAGCCTAGAATGAGGCACTACTGAATGTTTTCCACAATTAATTTTGCATAACCTCTTAATACACACTATATGACATGTAAGAGGATAAATTACACACAAATATGTAATAATGAATATGGTGAATGCAATTAGATTGAAAATCAACACTATCATTCATCAATAATTCATCATGAACACACTAAATGTGAGATGAAGAAGGAAAAATCTATTTTCATTCACTTTAAAAGGAAATAAATATGATCACTTTTACTAGGGATTGACAATATTAACTTGGTATATCCTCTAAAATTTCCTTTTTAGGAGTATTTATAGAATAAATAAGAATAAAGAGAAAGGATAGATGTGTAAGAAGTCTATCATGACTGTTATTTATCACAAAACTAGTTATAATGCCAAAAAAAGTGGAGAAATAGTCCTACCATTTATCTTCAACATGTTTTAGTTTAGATTGATGATGCTCTCATGAGAGGTGGCAAAGAAGTGGATCTTAACCTCCTATGACTCATCCTTTCTCTCTTGAAACTTCCATTTCTTGGTTAAGGAATTTCAAGTTACTATCTTGACACATGGTATACTTGACCTCCTTGGCTTCTCTCTAAACCATCCTTGTCTCTTGTAATTCATATTTCATCTTTTTGAGAGTGAGACTTAAGGATTAAATATACTCATACTATTATCCTTGTACTTATAACCTATAATATCATGTCAAAACTTGTTTGATCTAAATAATGTGATGAAGGCAAGCCTATGTGATTAAAGATTGTCACAACCACCTTTTCAAGTCTATGTAAGTCTTATATAAGGTCATATAACCTTTGTTTAGCCTATATATCATCTACAATTCAGTATTCATATCTTACTTGATAATAAGTTTGGAGAGAGTTGTAAGCACACATGTTATAAAAGTTTCATATATGTTTGGGAACTATATTTAAACCTTGTTCATGTTCCATGACCTTCACACTAATGTTTAAGATGTTTTAAGTTCTCCTAAGAGTCCTCAAGAATGTGTCCAACTTCAAATAAGCTTTCAGAAGAGCACTTGACTAAAAACAATTTTTGAGACTTTTATCTAAGCTCATTAGAGGTAAGAAAGGGGTTTATAAAGATATATACTCATCAATTCCTATACAACCATGATATAGGTTCAAAATATCTTGAGACAAACTTGATAAATTTGATAGAGAGTTGAAATTATTCTTGAAAATCTCTCATCACTTTTGAGCTAGTAGATAGCTTGTACAACCAACCATCCAAAAATGCCTACAATCATTGAAATTGGCTTTCATATGACTTAAAGAGCCATGCACGGGGAATAATGTTCACAAGGATGTATCTAATATGCTCATACCCTAAATGACCGTAGGAAGGTCTACAAATTCATTTAATATATGCAAGTAATGAGAATATTCATCACGGCTTGGTCTAGTTGCTTGGAACCTGATCTCCACATCTTGAAAGGCTATGAAATGGCTTGTGAAAGGTCATTAGATCTCTTTGCAATCTTGAAAATTATCTCCAATAGGTCAATAAGACATCACTCATTCAAACACATGCAAACATGCCTCAAAATGCAATTTTTAGGCGATTTTATTGTGCTCTTACTCCACACGTGCCAATATTATGACTTTAACATATGTTCATGAGGCCTAAAAATGACATTTAGGTTTTTTAGAGAATTTTAAGTGAATTAGAGTCACTTTAGAGGTGTTAGCTTCATCAAGATTATTTAAGGGGTTTTCAAGGGTTATGGACCTATTTATCTTTTAAATAATGGTTCACAAAATATATACCATTGACTGATTGAAAAATTCTAGTTAATTAGAGTAGACAAACCTATTCAACCTCCCATAATGGAATTTTAACCTGTGCCCTTCCTAAACCAACTTCTCTTATGAGAAAGTTTGTCTTCTCAAGCTTATAAGCCTATGTGTGAAGGTCAATATGATGGTTTAATAAACATAGGTCCTAAATTCTTGATTTTGGTTTGAAAACACCTTATCTAAGTCTAATACATACCTTATGAGGTCTATAAATGGTTTACAAATAATTTGACTCTTTTAAACTCTTATCACTTACTCTAACCAATGTCAGGGGTTTCTCTATATTTTTATGGTTTTGACCATAATGGTGTTATTCTAGTGTTTTTTCTTCATTCCAAGGATTCAAATCACTATGGAAAATATACTCTCTCTCAATATTATTATGTTTAGGCTTATAAGGGTGCACTCCATGCCTAAAACATATTATAAACATGCATTTTGAATTGATCCCTTAGCCTCTTAAGATCTTAAATGATCTTTGAGATAATTTGGATTCTATTTGGAATATTTGATGACTTTTTCAAATATTAAACTACATAGAGCTTGTCAAGAACCTCTCAACCCTACTTGAAGACTTACACAATCCACTTGTGCATACATGACTACATTCTTATTTTGTCATTTTGATCATTCATGATCATGAAGGAGTTTGGGTATTTTATTTAGGTTTATAATAAATATGGAAACCTCAATAATGCATCGGAAACTTATCCTCTAGTCATAGGTTTTTTATTTAGGTGATGATATCGTGACATACAAAACTATTTTTACCTATATTTCTTGCATTATGCTTATGTTTAGGCATTATACAATGAGTAAAAAAATTTCAAAAGTGAGTTATACATTGGATAAGAAGCATTGTAACACCTTGACTAAGTGTACAAGAAAAATACATATAATATGATCTTTAAAAATGTCTAATGACTTAAAATATCATTTTTCACCTCTAAACATGATATTAGACCTTCACACTTGATGTCTCCCAAGGTGGTTGCATTATACCATTTCAAAAAGAAATAAAAGAGAAAATAATATGAAACCTTAATTTCTCCAAAACTACCTTAAACTCTCCAACGTGATTGAAATTACAATGTTTCCATGCTACGAATCTGGCTCTTAGGTCCACTTATCCATCTTGGAGCATCATTATTTCTTAGATGATCACCACCTCCTTATCTTCACCATGGATCAAATCTATCTCAAATTTCACAGACAAACCTTAATATTTCTAAAGTTACCATAAACTTTTTTAAACCACATTGCAAAAGACTTTTTGAAATATCATGGCATAAAAATAATTGGACAAGACACACACATGGACTATAATCCTAATAAGACCATGTTTAGACCTTGAGATGTCATACAACACCAAACCATGAATCCAAGACATGATTCTCAAATAGACCATTTCAAGGTTAGATGACTCAGTTACCTATTTTTGAATATACCTTGGTAAGGGTGGATAATTAGATAACATTTTTGGCAATAGTCAAGGATAGTTCACCTGCTAAACATCTAAACTAGTAATAGAATGCTCTTGTAACAATTTTATTATCAAATTACCTATTGTCTTTAGCTTGATGAGACTCCATAGTATGCATGTCATGATCTCTTATTTATTTTAACTCTATTAACTCAACTAGTCTAATCTTTATGGCATTATTATCCATCATCTCAAGCTACTTTGTAAGCTCTAAAGATGGTAACTTAAGGGAGATGAGTAGTTTATATTATTTTTAATAGGCAAGCATGTATGGTGAGTTGTAAATGGATCTTTTAGGAGTGATCCTATCAACCCATAAGGTTATCTTAAATTTTTTGTCACATTCTCTGATTTCCCCAATAGTCCTCTTGATAAATCTGATTATATTCTTGTTTGTAGACTCTATTAGTTCATTTCCTTGAGGATAGTAGTTGGAGGATGTACTTTAGTAGACTACATGTTTCATATAACACTCACATATCATAGTACTAAGGAAATCCATTGCATTATCTAATATAAGTGTATAAGTTACACTAAACCTTGTTACTATGCCTTCATAGAAGTCTATAACATTAGTTTCATTATATTACTTGAGAACAATAACCAATGTCCAACTAGTAAAATAGTCAGTTGTAGTCAACACCTACTTATGACCAACACTTGAAGGAGGGTTGATCATACCTATCAAATCCAATCCCCATTGTATGAAAGGTTGTTATATTTGAATGGGATGGAGAAGGAGGGATAAAAGCACTTTTGACACTTTATCACCCATGAATATGAGTCCTTGAATAATATATGCCAATAATAACTAGATCTCATCACTTTTGATGATGTAGTCCTTGGTGCAAAGTGACCACCTGATGGTCCATCATGAAATTATGCCAATACTATTTCAACTTGATCAACCTCTACACATATTAGGATCACTCCATTAAGGTCATTTCTAAAGTGTATTCCATATAAAAAGACATATGGAATGGATTTTAATCTAAAATGTTTCCTTTTAGCCTTGTTTAGGCCTAATGGACACTCACTTGTTTGGAAGAATTTGAAAATGTCTTGTGTTCAACTCATGGTATATGGATATTTAATTTTTTTGGGGTCATCTTGGAGTGCTAGGACAACTTCTATTTTATCTTTCAAGTCTGAATATAAGTTATCACATAGTCACTTACCTCTCACCAACTTGACAACCTTGATATCTATGTTGTATTCAATGACTTTGGTGATCCAATGAACCCTTTTGTCATTCAAATCTCAAAGGAAGCTTTGATGATTGGATGAGACACCATAACATGTACTTTTTTGTTATAGAGTACATGCCTAAATTTATTAAGGATTATTATAATAATAAGGACTTGCTTCTCTATAAAAGTTTATCTTACCTCATAATAATCTAACCATTGGCTAAAGAAAGAAATGGGCTATTCAATACCTTCCTTATTTTATTGTGTCAACATGGATGATATGAGTTCATCATTTATTAGGGCATAAAAGGTGAATTCCTTCTTCAAATCATTGTTTTCCAGTGTTGAATCTTGAGTTGTGGCTTGCTTGATGGCACCAAAACTATCTCTTCCTTCTCTATTCCAAATAAATACCTAATTTTTATTCAACATGGATGTTAGAGGCTTGAAAATATTATAAAAATTAGGAATCGATCTCATAATGAAGTTGATTTTCCCAAATAATTTTTTTATCCATTTATTGTATTTAGGAAGGAAAAGAACAAGATAACACTTACCCTTTTAGGATATATGGAGAGACCTTTATTGGAGATAATGTGACCCAAGATTTTACCTTCATGGACTATAATTATACACTCTTTATGGTTGAGAGATACCCTAAACTATTTATATCTCTCAAATTTTTTTCTAAGATGATTCAAATTATCATTTGCCTCCTTGGAGAACATCTTGATTTCATCAAGATAATTCAACATTATATCATTTATCAAACCTTAGAATGCCATGTCCATGGCTCTTTGAAATGTAACTCTAGCATTGAAAAACCCAAAAGTCATATTTTTATATGCATATGTGTGCCATTTTGTGGTGAAATCTATCTTATACTAGTCTTCCTCTAGTACCAAAATCTTATTATACCCTAAATAACCATCAAGGAAAGAGAAACTTTTAGAATCTACTACCATCTGCAAGATTTGTTCTATAGAAGGCAAAGGATAATTATCCTTCAATGAAACTCTATTTGAAATATTTCATGTATACATATAGATAGCAATACACAAGATGAGATCTATAAGTGTAAATAAATAGAAAAATCATATGAGACAAATGACACAAAGATTTTAAAGTGGGAAAACCTCTAGGAGGTAAAAAACCCATGAGTGATATTCAATAATTGAGAAGCAATAAGTCCAATACAAATTCTTCCACCTTCTCACTTATTCATAGAATGGACTTCACAAACCTCATAAGTTGAATATGATAAAAATAACTCATATTCAGATGTGAATTCATAATATGGGTAAACCCCTATTTTATAGTGAAATTCCAAGGGAGGTGACCATTGTAAAAACAATGGGTCCATCCATCTCGATGAAGTCATTTAATTAAAATTTGATAACTCATTAAAAAATTATAACTTTATTATTTATTTTCATGGGGTTTTCACCTCATGTTATTATTATTATTATTATTATTATTATTATTATTATTATTATTATTATTATTATTATTATTATTATTATTTAATAATTTTACCAAGGCTAAAGGTCAATTAGCCTACTTAAAATTAAATGCTCTAACACTCCCCCTTAATTCTAAGTGGGGATAAATGTCATAGTCACCTTAGAAAGGAATTATACTATGTGAAAATATTCAAGGATTTAAAAACCTTCATCATGACAAAAGACATGTTTTGAAACAAAAGGAATTATAATCCATAAAATACATAAGAGTAAGTTTAGGCTAGCATGATTATGATATTATATCTCACTATTTCTCATGAATAATCACTTAGCATATTTAGAGCCTTTTATAACATAAGGACCTCCATTAAAAATTATAATTTTAAATGTATTGGGGTACACAAGTAAAAATTCCATTCAAAGTTTACTTAAATAACATAACTTCCACATGAAGTTTACAATGATTTACAATGAGAAGAAGTATAGAGAAGGAGAAGAAACACATGGCCATGAGGAAGTGGCATTATCATGCACACTCCCCCTCAATGGAGACTCTGAGAGGCCTAGCATTGTATGAAATTGAGAAAACTTGGTAACACCTTGTGGTTTTGTGAAGATATCTACCAATTGTTCATCTGTAAGATAAAACTATAGATTAATATCACCATTGAGGACTTTTTCTCAGATAAAATGCATATGAATTTCAATATATTTAGTTTTTTGGTGTTATACAAGATTTTTTGCCAAAGATATATAACTTTGGTTATCACAATGAAGGAATGTAATCTAATAAAAATCCAAATGAAGTTCTCTCAATAACATTCATAGCCACATGGCTTATTTAGCATCTTCCATAGCACTTATATACTCAACCTCTATAGAAAAAAGAGAGATAGCAGGTTGATTCTTGCTTCTCCAAGTGATAACACCTGTACCAAACATTAACACATCCAAAAGTAGATTCGTGATCTAAATTATCACCAACATGGTTAAAATCACAATAACCATATAAATTAGCATTATCAACGAAAGAATAAAATAAACCAAAATTAACTATTCTTTTGATATAATGAAATTTTTTTTAACTAATTTCCAATGATCCAAATAAGGATCCTACATAAATATAGAAGAAACACTAACAACATATGAAATTTATAGCATAGTAATGATTAGATAAATCAAAATTTTACTAAGCTATCTATAAAAAGTAGGGTTAGCTTTTTCACATGTAGGTTTAGGATCAAGTTTAATACCAGCTTTAATAGGAGTAGAAGAATATTTATGATCAAGCATGTTAAACTTAACAAAAAGGCTATCTGCATACTGAGATTGTGATACAATAATTAAATTTTTATCCTAAAATATAGCCATTCCTAAAAAATGATGTAAAATGACTAAATCAATCATTTTAAACATTTGAGGTAGTTTATCCTTACATTTTTGAATTAAACTAGTTAAATCACCAATAATCAACAAATTTT
This sequence comes from Torreya grandis, assembly GCA_037957365.1. Classification (NCBI taxonomy): domain Eukaryota; kingdom Viridiplantae; phylum Streptophyta; class Pinopsida; order Cupressales; family Taxaceae; genus Torreya; species Torreya grandis. The sequence goes on from JARHVA010006168.1 coordinate 249,938, forward strand.
AAACATATAATACAATTAGAATAAAATGACCATTTTTAAATTTTAATAAAGAGATCATTATCTAAATAATAATTATAAAAATCTGATTCTTTAAAACAAAGAAGTAGGGCCCTTGAAAATTATATTTTTAATCACATGCTTCTTTAGAGAATTAAGTTCATGTGAGATTAGCTATGTTATTTTTGCTGATTCTCATCTGGTGAGAGACATTTATCAACTTTCCAAAGGCTACTTTAGGTATGACATGATACACTTGTTCTAGTTCCAAAATATGTTCCTCACTAGGTAAGTTTCTTTGGTAGTAGTATGTGAATGTTTCCATGTGTACGTTGTGGTAATAATTTAATGGCAAGAGGAAAAGATTTTTAGCCCTAAAGGAAATGGCCCTATTGCACATTCAATAGTTTTGATGATTGAAATATTAGAAGTGTTTTTAGGTGCCAGGAGAATCTTACTCTCCTCCCTATTGTAAAAGTATGGTGCAAAGGTGAGTAAATAATCAAAAATATGAGCTCACATCTAACTAATACATGTGGTGGATCCTTAGTGGTTTTTAATTTTTGGGTCCTCTTTAAGAAGTTTCCAACTTAGTTTTTTTAGTGAGGTGTAGAAAACTCCTAGGGGTGAAATGTTTGAATAAGTTAGATTGATGGAGATACCACATGTCAATGCCTTAGGATTTTTTAGGTCTTGGGCCTTTTCTAAAGAACACTCCACCTTTATTGTGGTGGTCATGGTTCAAAAAGTCTTCGAGGCATGGGAAACCAAGCATGTAAATAAGATTAGAGACACATGGTAGGCTCTTAGTGATTTATGAATAATGAGCCTTTTCTGAAGATTGCCTCACTTGGAAATTGGGTAAAGTTTCAAATGGTCCTTAAACACAAGATGCTTGAGATAAAGACATGTGGAATTTTTTTCTCTATGAAGAATTTAGGTGGTATTTCACTAATATACCAAAGGAGATGATAATGGAGAAGGTGTGAAAACCACTAATAATATAGGAAGGTGCTAAAAGGTAAAGTCTTAGTTAAGCTAGCTTGCATGTCATAGAATAAAAGCTTCAACATGCTTCCCTCCATTTTTTCAAAAAGGGGTCACTGGAGTAATAAGTGTGGTGGTTGGTGATTAGCCATTTAGCTTCATGGCATCACTAGTAACCTTAATCTTAATGACCAAGAGATTATAACTAAACATTTATCTTCATTTTGAATCCACCCTTTGTATTCAGAGTGATATTTGTGCCTTCAAGTGATTTGTGTATTGAAAGTGAACTGCAGTGAGAAGAATTGTGATCATAAGTATATTCGTCAAGCTTCTTCTAATTCCATTTATGTGTGACCATCATGATTACTAGTAAGTTCTCCTCAATTCTCTTGTGTTGTGAAGGATAGTTTTGAGGTTTTTGGAGAATAGTTATTATGAGGAATTTATCCTAAGATTTGAAGTTTTGTACTTTGTAATTCAAGTGGTAATGGCTTCATCCTCTACATTAGTGAAGAGAAGGATCACATCTATCCTAGATGAAATTAGAGACATATATGTTCAAGGATTATATTTCATGGGCCTGTTGAGTGTTTTGTAGTGACCAAATCCCCTCCCAATTATCTCTAACCTTGGAAGAAGCTACTTGGTCCTTGTATTAGCATTCTCTTTGATATCCCCATATCCTAAACTAGTTATTGCATGTGCTAAGGTTTATCAACCAAATACTAGGACTATCATAGATGGGAGCCAATCAGTTATGTGCTCATTCATACTCGATCCCCTCAATTCCATGCTTAGAATCCCTCCTCAAATTGAGAACATCACACTTACTCTAGAAGAGTACCAACACTATGAAAACATAAATTATAAGATGGTGTGGAATATTGTAGTTTCATGTTGGCTAGCTAGGAAAAGGTATAAGGTCTCTTAGTTATCAAAAAGCCTAAAATTTGTAGAGTTCAATGACTTGTCCTAATATGTGATCATCATGGATGCAAGGATCTATGGGATGCCCACTGTAGATAAATTCAAACCATGGATATTTTCAATTATCATATGCATGTTAGAAGAGTAGAAGAAATATAGATTGGTAAACTATCTTGATCAACAATTTGCATAACTAGATGATATAATTGTGTAATGCCATTTGTTCAAAGGATAAATTCATAGGTACCTTCTATATGTATTCATATTTGATGTATAAAATGGTACATAATAGGGCCTTCCCATGTCTCACCAAGAACCTCTCAGGGTTGAGGATATATGAGATTTACCTAGAGGTCACACTAGAAGGATTCAAAAACAACTTTTGCAATGTGTAAAATTATTTCTTCAACACCTTGATGCATGTTTTATTCCCTCTAATAACCCTGAATAGGATGACAAAGATAGCCAAGGAAGTAATTAATAGAATTCGTGCCTCTTACATCTAATTTATGAATTTCACGTATATCAAGGTGAGTAGTTATTCAAGGTCTCCTCATAAGTTACAAAGATACATTAATGATAAGGTGGCCATTATGGAACTCTTTAGGTAGATGGTGTATCCAAATGAAATGATTGTGGTCAAGAAGGTAAACAATCCTTTCAAGTTCTCAATAAAAATAAGATATTATACATGTCCTTATATTGCTATGGAAAAAGGATTGGAGCAATAAATGGGCATCTATATGATTGCCAAGATGCCACCAAGGCCCAACTATGATATTAGGTGATTATTAAATGCTACAACAGGTGTAATATTACACTAGTCACATTATGAGGACATATGGTTTAAGTGCACCACAATGGACTAGGTAAGTAAAATTGATCACATTAGGCTCATGGTGTAAAAAATCATTTCTTACAACATTTCTCCCATTCCCAAAGATATGGCAGATGATAGGATGACTATGGAAACTATTTACATGGTGAAAAATATCACAGTGTAGCCCATAACATAGGTGGATTTCAGTTCCTTGAATAATGAGTCCATTGCATGGAGGGCCTTCCCACTTATGAGAAGGACATTCAATTAGATAAAGGAGCATGGGGTCGATCTCAATGCCTATGACATTATAACCCTCCAAGAACTTAGATAAGTAATAGAGTTGAAGGCATTCATACCAGTATACATAGTTGATCCTTTGGCACCATCATCAGTAATTAAGAGAAAGGGGAAGTGAAAGGATAGTGATATCGACTTATCTAAGAATTGATCTAGAGTCATTAATAGTTTCCTAATCTAAAATAGGTATGCCATTTTTAAAATTGACTAGCTTGGCTAAAATTTGGGATATGATAATCACAAGGGAGGTGTAGCTACTAAGTGCCACCCCATATCCATCTTAGTTAAGGGAGCTACTATGATAATAATAGCCCCAGTTGTTGCCTCACTTTCCCCACTTGTATAGCATCCAAAATCTAGTCTTCCCATAAATAATTACACATGGAAGATGGGAGGGGAGGAAACATTAAAGTAACTAAGGCCCAACAGGGCTAAGAAATCATTATAGCATCTGATAGGAGCTCGAAGAAAAGGAAAGAGGTAGTGTTTAAGGACCTACCCCTAAAGGAGACTTTGATGAAGCAAAAATAAGAGATGTCCTCATATGCCCAAAAACTAAAGGATATGAGTGATGAAGAAGACTTATATGAGGAAAGGCTAATCATCAATGTGATAAAGAAATAATATTCCTTCACTCCTCCCCAAGTGAAAAAAAGACATCAAACTTTGAGTGAAAAACCACAAACCCTAGTGAATGCCCAGATTGTAAGTTTATTTAAACAACAAGAACCAATAGAGGTGGGAATAAAATGTGATGAAGAAGATGTTTTGGCCTTAGATGACCCTTTATCTTTTGATGATGTATTTTAGGTTGGGCTTGAGGTGACCATGTAGGTTTAGGAGACCCAAGAAAAGGAGATGGTCTCCTCAGAAATGGTTGCATTTTAGGAGACCTCTAGTGTCACAATAATTGTTAAAGAAACACAAAATGTCCTTCCCACCTAATAGCATTAGGCTGAACACTAGAGGTGGGAGTTGGTACTAAGGAAAGTAGGGGATAAACCCTATAAATGAGTACCCCTACCCCTTTAAAAAGTAAATAAAGGAGTGGATCAAGTGATTGGAGCTATTGAGGGGGGAAATTTTGGAGGTACTACTATGATTAGAGTACCCTAGGACTTCCTTTACCAAATCAAATTCCATGATCCTAAAAGTCCCATTTAATTCAAAACCATGATTGGTGATGAGTTACCTAAAAGTGACAATGAGGACATCATAGCTTCTTCCGTCCAAGTTTCCCAACCAAGTGAAGAAGATAAATTGGTTGTGGAACCTTCTACTTAGCCCATAGAATAGGGGAGTTCAATAAACACATTTCACTTGGGATCTCCATAGCTCAGAGTATGTTTTAAAAGTCCTAGAGTAGGTAAAACCAAGTGAAGAGAGGGAGAAATGAGCTAATGAAAAAAATATTGATTCAAAAAGTGATGACAAAGCTAATAAACTTGTGTTAGGCTCATATCCTACTATAGTGAGACTCCCATTATAAAATATTCTAATGATGCCTCCATTCAATGCATCAAATTGATCCTTAATATCCTCAACTCTAATGGGGTTTCAAACTAGGCCACTTCTTTGGATCAAAGAGAAAATAAAAGACAAATAAGATATAGTGAGTAAAATGGGGGATATTGATGTGATGAAAATTATCCATGCATATAAGGCCAAACCTATAAAATGGGCCAAGACACACTCCTAAACCACCTTTATTGAGGTAGGATGGAGAATATAATAAATAATTATTCCCTCACTAGGAGCTACAAAGAAAGATGATCCCCTTGAGAGCTATATAGTGTATAGGAATGATCTAAGGGAGCCATCAAGGAATAAGATCAAGCACAACTCACAAGTCTTGGAAATCATGGTGGCTAACCGAATGGATAAGGATAAGGCTTAAATAGAGGAGATAAAGTAACAAAACCAAGAAATGATCTACTACATACAAAAGTTACTAAGTGAGCCCAGGGTAGTTACCCCAACTACAAGCAAGGACCCTGATGCTCCTATTATTTCCTTAGGTGTACTAGATCTTGGGTGAGTTGAATATTTGATGGCTAGGGTATGGGCCACCAACGATTGAAAAAATGATCTAATAACCCAAGCCAAGGAAATAATCCACCTGAAACTAGAGTGTCTTGATGACATACTAGATAAGCAAGGAAAGTGTGATTCCTAGATGTTCATCAATGATGTAGACATTAAGAACTAGGAAAAACCTAGGCTAAAGCTAGATTAAATTTGTAGTGTGGGAAAAAATACTTTAATAAATAAACAAATAGTTTCCTCAGATGATCACAAATAACCCAAGGAATATTAACTAACAGTTAAGCATTGGTGCTGGTGTTTAAGGATGGTTCCTTCGATTTGAAGGGGGAGAAGTAGTCTCTTGAGACTACAAAAAATGAAATTAAAGCCACCCTAAAAGCATTTGTGAACTTTGATGGTGGAAATGACATGATGGAAGAGGCACTAGATGTTGCCTTGAAAAGCCTCATTGATGCACCTCATGGATCCTTTGACTTTCCTAAGATTCAAGAATTGGTGTCACTTGAGAAGTCATGTTGACCAGTTAAAATCATTAGTTGGGAAGAAAAAAATAATGATTTAGAAATTTGGTAACTATCTTGATGAATATGATGTCAAATTAAAACACAAAGTAGGCCCATACTAGAATATTCTTGTCACCATGATTGAAAGGTACACATCTTATAAGAATAGGTTGGCAAAAGGCTCTATCATTGATGTTGATTCCACAATGTGGATGGATAATTCTATGTTTCATGGGTTGTCACCATGGTATTCTATTTCCTTCCTTCTCTCCTTCTTTCCTTATCTTCTTCTCTTATTATTTTTTTTCCTTTTTCTCATTTCCCATGGGGAAACTATTGTTCCTTACTCATTATTGGCATGTCCCTTTATGAGTTATTTTTTGTTTAAAAAAGGGAAAAATTTTGTTTATTGCACAAGTGAATAAAGGCTTTTTTTGTCTCTTATTGTATTATTCTCCATGTGTATAACTATAAATATTCCATCATAGTGGAGAATTAAGCTTGTCATCATCACATGAGCATAATCCAATGAATCATATTTTTTACACTAATAAATAGACTTTAGGCCTGATAAAGATTTTTCTAGCTAGAGCATCTTTAGGAATATGCTAGGCATAGATAGAATTGTATAGGTAAAGGGGGTGTGTCACTTTACAATGGTTGATCAAATTTTTGAGTATAGAACTATAGCTTAGAAGAGTTATCATTTTATGATGTATCTAGTACCATATTTATTTACATTGTAAAATCATTGCCAAGCTTCAAGAACATTCATAATGTTTCCTTTGTTATAAATTTCCTTCATATAGTGTCATGTTATGTAAATTATAATAGATGTTGTATAAAAATTTTATTTGATCGATTAATGTAATTTGTTCATGAGTTCTTTTTCTTACTTGTTATAAAAGTACAATACTATATTCTACTTGCTTTGTAGATTGATTTTATGATATATTCCCTTTTATGGTAGTCATTTAAGGTTTATATCCAAAATATAAAATCATTTTTTCTTTGAGATTTGGGAATAGGGTGTTGATGGTATTTTAAGGTTAGTCCTAGGCATACGAATTCAATGAAAGGGAATTTTCAAAAGGTTATAGACAACATTATCTATGAGCTATTGTCGAAGATCATTTACACATAATTCTATTTGATCTATTTATAAGACATAAAAAATTTGTTAAATGAAGACATTGTAGCTATGTTGTAAATTTTTTCTTGATCTTGAGTAAACCTTCCACCTCTATTATTTTAATTATTCTTAATTTTTATCTCATCCTACTCGATAGATAATGTACTATTTGCATATTATAAGTGTTGTGTGCCTAATGAATGTATGAGACCTTGTGTATGAGAAATGCATTCATTGTGTGTGGTTCATGCCTAAACTTTGTAGTCTTTCCATATTTCCATCATCACTATGAAAATCATCAAGATAAAGATGCATCTACTTCTTCATCTATCTCTAGTGGCCTATATGTGACACAAAGCATTTGTATGTTTTGTGTGAAAACCTTGTATGGGTGAAATGTATGAGTTTGGTTATGATTTGATCATATTCTCCTCATCGTAATAATAATCCTCATGAATTTTGAAGTGTAAAAATCCTTCATGTGAGTAGGTTACATTACTAGATTCTCTCACCTTAGATAAGGTAGAGCCAAAAGTAGTGGGGAGTTGACCATACCCTTTTTACATGCGTCTCGATCATTTTCTATGTCCAGTCCATAATAGGTGTTAAACCCTTACCCAGCTATAATGACATATAAGTGGGTTTTTTGTCTTTGCTTATCATCTCTTCCTTTTTAGGTGATTAAGGTGGAACTATATAGGTGTACAACTAGGAACCAACACTTAGAATACCAAGCTCAAGGAGCTTGTTTTAATCCATACAAAGATTTTTAAAACTTGCATACATAATGTTCTTTGTTAGAATTAGTGAAACCTTTAAGCTAAGTCATATATATTTATTTATCTAAATCACTATTTATAAATGCATTTTTGATATCCATCTGGTGGATAATATAACCATTTTGGGCTACAAGAGCAATAAGAAGTCTAACATTACTCATTTTTTTACAAGAGAAAAGGTTTTAACATAGTCAATCTTGGGTTTTTGAGTAAACCAACAAGCAACTAACTTAGATTTATACTTTTCAATTTTACCAATTAAATTATATTTGATCTTATACATCTACCTACAACTGATAATTTTTCTTTTAGGTAGAGGAAAGACAAGGTCCAAGTCTAATTTTTAATTAAGGAATTATATTTAGCTTGCATAAAAACATTCCATCTATCATCTTGAGTAACTTCCTCAAAGGATTGAGGTTCACATTCATACATAGTCATTAATGCATGATAATCATGTTGAATTCTAGTTAATTTATTAAGGTTATCAAAATTAAAATATTTAATTAGGGATTCTACCCATTTAGGTCTTTTAGATTGAACACAAAACTCAGGGGGTTCCTCAAACTCTAGGTTATCCATAACTAGATCAACTTCCTCAAGGGCATCCATTTCATCACAAGAAGAAACATGATAGTCAGGTTTATTAATAGAACACTGAGGAGGATCCATAGAGAGCTCACAAAAAATATTTTTAGAGAAAAAGAAGAACATTCCTATTATAAATGATATGATGTTTAGAGGGATCATACACTCTTAAACCTTTTGTCTTGCCTCTATATCCTAAAAAAATGCAATAATAGGAAGTGGGGTCAAGCTTCTTCATCTTAAATTTAGGGATAAAGATAGAAATAGGACTGCTAAAAATCCTAAGATGAGTCACATTGAATTTATTTTTAGTCCTCATTTCTAAAGGGGTAGAAAGATGTAAAGATTTGTTAGAGACTTTATTCAAAATATGAACAATAGTGTTCATGGCTTTAGCTCATAAGAACTCAGGAACTTTTATAGATTGGAATATAATCTTAGCCATTTATATGATGGTGTAGTTTTTCCTTTCAGCAATACCATTTTTGTAAAGGTAATAGGTATTTGGTAGTTCCCTTTAAATACCACAACTAATGTAAAAAGAAAAATCAGATGCATTTTCAACATAGGATTAAATTCTTTAAACTTAGACAAGACATTAGATTTCTTTTTAATGAAATAAGACTAGATCATTCTAGTATAATCATGAATAAATGTAATCGTATATAATGAACCATTAAGATATACAACTTCAATAGGTCCTACAACATCACTATGAATTAAATCTAAAGGATGAGAGGAATTCACATCATGATTCTTGTGAAAGGGTTTAGTATGTTGTTTACCAGGTAAACAACCCTCATAAGATTCATGATGAGAGGGGATAGAATGAAGTCCAATAATAAGATTATTCATAAACATATCATGTAAACTTTTAAATTTAACATGTCCTAATTTTCCATTCTATAATTGAGATTCATTCTTATTATGCGATAAAAGTAAACATGCAAAATAAGGAGAGAAGATATATAAACCAATCTTTTAAATACCTTCAAAAATCAAGGAACCAAATTGATTTCTAATGGATCAACTATTTTTAAACAATGTTACAATGAAATTATCATTAGTAATTTGAGAACAAGATAGAAAATTCTTTTTAAGCTTAGGTACATATAAAACATCATTAATAACAACATATGAAAATATTGCTTTTTCTTGTTTAGTTGCTTCTAAAAACTAATTATCTCCTAAGTAAATTCTTTCAAAGATATGTCTAGAATCACATAAAATATCAGATAAGTATGTCATATGGTATGATGCACCGCTATTTAAAATCCATTCATTCTCATTTGAAGCACATAAAGTAGCATATAAAACAATAACATTTGAATCCTGATTATTATTCTAATTAGGGTTTTGATTCTTTTGTTTGTTTTGATTAGTTTTCTTCCCTTTGTTATTTTTAGAAGATTGATTGTTAATTCTATCCTTGTTTTTATAATAGGTTTCCCTTCTATGACCAAATTTACCACATAGATTGCAATTTCCATTAAACTTAGGTGTATGATTCTTATTACTAGATTTATTATTCCCATATTTACCTTTAGAAAAATTAGGGTTAGATTTATTCTTTTAGTATTTTTAGAAAAATTAGTTAGTGTGAGAAGTTTTTGAGTGGCATTTTCTTTAGAATAAAAAATTTTCATAACTTACTCTTCTTGAATTAGGAGTGTAGACAAACTGATAAGATCAAGGATATCTTACACAGCATGATGCTTAGAATAAAAAAATTATGAAATTTTCATGAATATTTAACTAAATGATAAATTAAAGCATTTGATCTTGAATAAAATTAGAATTAGATCCATCTAATTGAGATTTAATATTTTTAATTTTAGCAAAAAAATTAACAACTTTTTCTTCACCCTTCATAAGTGTAGTTAGCAATTAAAGGATTAATTTAATGATATTTGAAAGGTGATTGCATTCATGCATGGAATCATTAAGTTTCCAAGCATCACTAGGAGACTCCTGATTACCAATGTGGATAAGGAATTCATCCTTAACACTCCTCAAGATAATGGACATAGCTTCTAGAGATTTTTGTTGAAATACATTGGTAAGAGCAGGGGTTACATATCATCCAAAAGGGTATTTTTCAATCCCAATGAAAATATTCCATAATTTATAAGCCATATATTTAGCTTTAACATGAATTTTTTATATATTGTAATTAGTTTCATTAAGCATTTGAGATTTATCTAAGAAAAATGAGGTGAAGCCATAACCTACCTTTAAACAAGATAGTAAACAAATGCTTAAAATGAAACATTCTTAAATGTGAATTTAACTAAAGTTTGTAAAATAAGTTAAATCAAAAGTACAAATATATTTAATTACACAATTTAGATTCTAAATAATGCAAAAAATTGAATAAAAAAAGCACAAATCTAAGTGTCAAAAGAGTCACTCAAAATGATAACCTAGGCACTATTATTAAAAATATGTAAAAATAGTAATATGAGGCTTCAAAACAAAAAATGGACCACTCCAATGGATCAAAAAATATGCCAAAACCTCAAGATTGACTGGTTACATGATTATGCTTGCCTAGGTTTTGATTAGATTAAATATCGCATGAAGGTTGATAGGTTTACCTAGGGTTTTGAATGTATGAAACATAGCATGAAAACTAAGATTTGAAATTAAAATTAATTTAATTTGAATTTAATTTGGAATTTTAAAAATAAATAAATAAAATTAGGTGGGATTTGAACACAAGACCTCTCATGTGACAAGCTTTTAACAAAATGAAAGGCACCTAACCTTCTAAGAGTTTACTTGATATTTTACATGCACTAATTTTAAATTTATATGTTTTTATATGATTTTTAAAAAAATAAGAAAATATAAATAAAATTATTATGTGTATGTAAATAACATAAGTGAAAAAAATTTTAAAAAAAAAAAACTTTTTAGTAATTCTTTCTTTTTCCAAAGGTGGGACCTAGGGTTTGAAAAAAGAAATTAATAAATAATTTAATTTTAAATACTTTTAAAAAACTATATGAATTTAAAAAAATACCTGTAGATTTGTGGCTGACCTATAATATTTCAAGAACTTAGATCTCCTTGTACAAGTCTTAGATTTGCTTAAAAATTCAGCAACCCTCATATTTTTGTTTGATAAACATAATTGGACCCTAAAAATGGAATTTTTTAAATGAAGAATTTAATATTTTGAATTGTCCAGGCTGAAGTATGACACCTATGTAAATGTTTGAGAGAGCTTATAAAATTTTATAGACACTCAAAAAACATTAAATCTATTCCAATCTTCTAGATTTTTTTTAATAATGAAGGAATTTAAAAAATTGAATTTTCAATAAGAAATCATTTTTTTGAGTTTTCTTAGGCATGGGCCATACACCAGGATAGTGGCATCCAAATATTTGAATAAAACTATTTGAATATATCAAATATTGATATTTAATTCAATATAATTTGCTTTCTAAGCTTCTACACTCCACAGGCTTTGATTCCATGTATACACACATATATATATATATATATATATATATATATATATATATATATATATATATATATATATATATATATATATATATATATATATATATATATATATACAAAGGATGAGATCTAGAAGTGTAAATGAATAGGCAAAGAATATGAGACAAATGACATAGATATTTTAAATTGAGAAAACCTCTATGAGGTAAAAAAAAACCCATGAGTGATATTCAATAATCGATAAACAATAACCCCAATACAAATTATGCTTTTAAATGTATTGGGGTACACAAGTAAAACATCCACACAAAGTTTACAATGCTTTACAATGAGATTAATTATAGAGAAGGATAAGAAACACATGGCCATCAAGAAGTGGCATTGTCATGCACATGATCAAATCTATAAGTGTAAATGAATAGGAAAAGCATATGAGACAAATGACATAGATATTTTAAAGTTCCTAAAATCCACACACAATATTATCTATCTATTCTTTTTATTTACAAGGACTAGATTGGAAAACCAAGATGAGTGATTTATGGGGAAGATGATTCTATAATATATCAACTTACTCAATTTTTTCTCATTAGGGTCTCTATTTTTTGGTTGATAGGCATTTGTCTTTGCCTCAACGGTTTGGAATTTGTTTTTAGATATATAGTGTATTAAGATAAGATAAGATTGAAAAATTTTAAATAACTATATTCCCAAGCAAATACATCAGAAAACTCTTTTCATAACTCAATGCATTCATGCCTCTCTTCTTTACTACATACACTTCCAAGAGCAAGAAGTTTTTATTTTAAATTAGTGACCCTATCATAGTTTTCTTGTTTGGTGGATATGTTTATATTCTCTTTCTTCATTTAATAATCATCATTAAATATGCTCTCAAGTGTCAATAGGCCTTTAGGAATTTTTTTTGACTTTAGTTACACATTATGATCACCATATTGATGTCATAACTTGGTTCGATTTCTTGGAGAAAATTTAGCTAGTTGTTGGAGAAATCATACTATTTTTTTGTCACTATCAAAGACTTATGAATTAACATCATTATCAGGAATGGAAGGTTTTATTACTACCTTGACATGTGGTTTTCACCTTGATTTCTTAACATCATTGGGGATATCAAACTAAGCTTTAACTACAACCAACCTATCAACATGCTTATTTTCCTCTATAGAAATGGCTTGTATGTTGAAGGCCTCAAGATATTCCATAATATCTCACACCATATGTTTTTATGACATTAGTAAGGAGTTATTTGTTATTTGTTAAATTCTAACCTTTAACTTGATGAAAAACTAACTCACAATCACCAAATACTTTTAAGAACTTGACCCCTCTCTTCCTATCCCATTAATGGTTATGTACAAGTGATTTATACTCTATTGAATTACAAGTACAATTGAATTGAAATATGAAAGTTGTGTAGTATATTTTTTTATATGGATAAACTAAAATTACACCACCTCTTTCACCAATCATACTCCTTAATCCATCAAATAATAGCTACCATAAACCATCTATGGGCTTACTAGGCTTGACCAACTATGGAATGAAAGAATGTTCCCCATGTAAGCAATACACTCCTATACCTACTTATTACATGAGGTTATATGGATCATGTTCATGATTTTTATCTACCCACTCATTAGGAAAATGGTTAGGTATGCCTTCAAGAGAAAAAACTAGTTCTTGGTCAACATAGATATATCATTCATTAATAATAGTGTAATTAATGTTGGATACTTTAGGCATATAGGTTTTAATGTGATTATTATCAAATTTTTTTAATTCTATATTTATTTTGGTACCATATTTACTTATAAACACCATGTAATACTAATTAGATGATAATTATCCCCAAATCTTAGATGTGAACTCCCTAAATATACACATGCAAAAGTAGGATGGTAGGTCTATTACAACAACATCTTAAAGAATTTTTAAAATGGAAAAATCATGTAGGGTTAAACTCATACTTTTGATAATTTATATAGTCTTGGTGGTTGTCCCATCCAATTGAAATACTCCCTTGGTGATTATTTATTACTTTAGGCCTAACTTATCAACCACTTGCTTGGGCATTATAGAGGTACTAACACCACTATCAATCATACATTTTGGACCAAAGACTCACCTATAATGAGAGAAAGATAAAAAGGAGAATGATTATCATTCTTGACTTATTTTTCTCCTTTAGGGTAATCTTCATTCATTACAACACCTCTCTCTTTAATTGGTGATCTTGATGTAATATTAAAATTAGATAGCTCCTCCTTAAGTAGGTCCTTTTATCCAGGGATGGACAATGTTTCCCACATTTAAATATTCAAATTTTCCTTCTTCATTTGATCAACAATGTTAATATAATAACTACCAACATTTTGATATCCTTTAGGAGCAACAATACTATCTTAAGCTTGTGCAGATTGAGTTAGAAGAACACCCTTCTCATTCTAATTTTTTTTCACTTATTGAACTTCAGACGATAAATTAGACTTATTTGTCCTTTGAGATACTTGAGAATTTATGATAGGTACTTTACTTAATTCTTTATTTCATTATATTTCTCTTTTCTTAGACCTAGTGTTAGTTGCCACATATGTATCAACATTACTTGTAACTACAAACTAATTCATTCCATAATAATTTTCTTCTTGCAAATTCAAAAATGTAGAATCATGTTGCACTGACCATTGAATATCTTTTCCTCTTGGTGGAATTTAAAATTATGTAACTTTAGAAGTTTGAAAACTTTGATAAACTTGAGGACCTTAAGAATCTTGAACAACATGTACCATTGGAGCTTGATTAGACACCCATTGGAGTCAAAAATCTGGTTTTGGATCTGATCGTAAGGAGGAAACCATTACTAATGTTGGTCTATGTTATTTTTATCTAGAAAAAGATCATTTTAAGAGATATTAATGTTTGCGTTATATCTATTTCAAGGCTTAACATTGGTGAGTTATCCTTAAACTTGATAGTTACTTGGGAAATAAGGTCTATTGGTATGATTGAACTGGTTATCGAGCTACCAAGGCCTATAATGCTAATCATGTTTCCCTCTTAATGTTTACAAATTCATTTTAATTTTTTTTTGAAGATTCCTGAATTCATGTAAGTAATTAGGACTAGAAGCATCCTTTTATTAATTATTTGGTGAAGGACTATGAGCCAATGTGAGCAATGAAAGAGGTGTAGAAGGAAAAGGGGGATATAATTATGGGAACACAAAAATAAGAGTCATTAGAAAAATCTTTTCATCTTGGATAAGATAACTTTAAGACCTTATTTTCACATCGTATGCATCAAGCAATGTTTTTCTTCTATTGATTATATCATTACTACTACATCACTATTCAAATCCCTAAAGTAGTAAAATATGCATAGTTTTTAGTAGGCTTGACTATGCTTTGGATTATATCCCAAGTATTTTTAAACCAATAGTTTAAATCAACCATAAATTCTTAAGGTTCCCTCTTTATGGTAGTCAATTATTTCACCAAAGATAAATGATCATTTTTATCCTCAAAATTCTTGTACAAGTGTTCTCCCAATTCATACCAACTAGTAGTAGAATTAGGTATCAACCCTTAATATCATTTGAGAGCCTTCCATTTTATTGAAGTGGCAAATTATTTGATTTCCACATTCTCTTGTGTCACATTATGGACATAAAAAAAATTAGTAATGTCTCTTATATGCTCAATGGGAGTGGTAGAATTCTCTTTGGTAATGTGTGGAATTATTTCAAGGGAAGAAAGATGGATTCCATCATATTAATCTAGGTTGAGTGGGTTTACACCATTGAAAGGAACAAAAACCTACTATCTATGCACTAACATCTTGAAAATTAGAGGTAGATAAAACATTTTTATATATAGAATTACAACAATAACATAAGATCTTTCTATGTGAGGATTTGTAGTACCAAATCTTCTTTACTTATCTGAATGATAAGATAATTATACAAACTCAAAAGGAGTACCTTTAGTAAATGATCTTGTAGTTACCTTTGGCTTGAAAACTAGACATGTAACCATAATGATTGAAATATTATTGGAGTCACTAGATGATAAATGTGGATGCTATAACAACTCTAACTATGTCAATACCAACATCAATCTTGAGGAATCTTATTGAATTTGAGTCCCATCAAGTGTGCCAAAAGATATTGTCACTCTTATTTTCACCCATTGAGGAGGTGTTTTAGGTCTCCTCACTCAATTGACACAATTAAAACTCTCTAAGGATGTGGGTGGTATATAAATAAAGAGAACCTCCTAAGAGGGTTAGATCCTTTGATGCTACATCTATACTATCACTACACCTACTCAAATTAAAATGAAAAAGAAAAGATAAAATTGAAGTCAAACAAAAAATAAGGTATTTCACCAAATTTTAGGTCTCCTCCTATGGTTTATGATTTGATAAAAAAGCTAAACAAGGATTATTATAAGCACATAACTTCAAAGAATTATCTATCATAAGTTTTTGAATATTGAGGTTGGAGCAGATACATTAACTAAGAGGGCTAATCAAGAGGCATTGAATGAGTCACTAATGAAAGTTTTTTATAATTAATTTATGCATAACCATTTTATACACACCATATGACCTACAAGAGGATAAATCACTAAAAAATAGGCAAGAATGAAGAGGAGAAATACAAGGAAATTGAACATCAATAGTATCAATCATAAAAAATTTACCATGAACACACTAGATATGAGATAATAAGGCAAAACCAGTTTGTATTCATTTCAAAAGTAATAAATAATATCAATTTTAGTAGGGATTCACCATACTAACTATGGGATCCTTTACAATTTCATTTTAAGGATTATTTATAGAATAAATAAGATGAACAAGAGATGATAGATGTGTAGGAAGTCTATCATGACTGTTATTTATCACAAAACTAGTTACAATGCCAAAATAAGGTGGATAAATAGTCTTATCATTTATCTTCAATTTGTGTTAGCTTGGCCTAATGTTTATCTCATGAGAGGTGGTGTCTAAGTGGGTCTTCACCTCCTATGACTCATCCTTCCTCTCTTAAAACTACCCTTTCTTGGTTGAGGAGTTACAAGTTGCTATCTTGACACATGTCATAATTTAACTCCTTGGTATCTCGACACCATCCTTATCTTGCAATGCATCATTCATCTTGTTGAGAGAGATAATTAAGGACTAAATCTCCTCATATTATGATCTTTGTCTGTATAACCTATAATCTCATGTTAAAACTTGTTTGATCTAAAGAATGTGATGAAGGCAAGCCTATCTATCATACATAGTTTGGTCTTGTGCTTGAATATTTTCACAACAACCTTGTCAATTCCATGTAAATATTATATAAGGTAATATAACCTATATTCAACCTAAATATCATCTAAAATTAAGTCTTCACAACTTACTTTAAAATAATTTTGGAGAGAGTTGTAAGCACTCATGTTATAAGAGTTCCATATATGTTTGGGAACTATATTAGAACCATGTTCATGTTCCATGACCTTCAAACTAATGTTGTAGATATTTTAAGTTCTTTGATGAGTCTTCATGAATTTGTTCAACTTGAGATAATCTTTCCATGAGATCATTTGAATAAAAATAAGTTTTGAGAGTTTTATCTAAGCTCCTTAGACACAAAAATGGGGTTTATCAACACATATACTCCTCACTACCTTTACAATCATGATATAGAGTGAAAAAATCTTGAGACAAAATTGATAAATTTGATAGAGAGTTTTAATTCATAATGAAGATCTCTCATCATTTTTGATCTTGTAGATTATGTATAGAACTAGCCCTCCAACACTACCTATAATAATTGAAATTGGCTTGCATATGACTTGGAGAGATATGTAAGGGGTTTATATAAAGTTAAAAAGGATGTATTTAAGATGATCATACCCCAAATTACCTTAAATTTTTTTATAAGTCTAGATTGCACCCTTGATGTAGAGGTGTTTAAAACCAACCTCATCTAGTTAATACAATGGGATCACCTCTAGGTGTGGGTAGCCTATTGAGTGAGATGAACTTTTAGTTTAGGGATAGCTTCCCTGATGCAACATATATAATTAACTCACAAACCTACTTTATTGTCAATGAAAATGGATATAAAGATACATGAAACAAACCCAAGTTAAGGGAGGTGATGCACCAATATATTATATCTCCTCTACTTCATCCTTAACAATAATTATGGACAAAATAAGACTGATTACTAATACACTCTCTGTCTCCAAAAGATTCATCAACATCACTATTTCATAAGGAGGTTATGATATATGACCATGACATAAGGATGATGAATGAGAGGCATAATTCAATGCACTATCAGTTAATTTTCACTATGAGTATAGTCACTAACACCTTCACACACCATGTAACCTACCTAAGACACTCCACTAGTACCTAGGTGAAGACAAGGGATTTTAAATGGAGAAGAATCAACCACTTATGCAAATATAACCATCATAAACACACTATAATACCAACATGAAATAGGTTGGATTTGTCTTCTATTATCTCAAGGTTGTAGAGACAAATGGGGAATAGTTTCACATACCTAGTAGAGGGATGCATATAATGGCTCTTGAAGCCCAATTTATAGAATATGAGAAGGAAAAATAAGGATAATATTCCATAAAAGTGTGGAATATAGGTCATTAATACCATCATTCATTCAATAATAAATTACAAACATGAGTGGGGGGTAGTAATAACTTCATGACTTCTCCCACACATTGCCTTGGTTATAAAATGGTCTTGAATGAGCCCTTGGTTATAGAAGTGTGATATATGGCCTATTTTTAGTCATAGTTGACCCCACAAAGATGAAATGCACCATGAAACTGATCTATCACTCCTTGACATGAATTGGTATGTCATACACCCATTATGAGAGGTAGTTACTTTCTTGAACATGCCCATTATTCTCTTAGTTACCACCTTGAATCCATTCATAACCAATTCATTGTGTTTGTCCTCTTAGTGGTCAAGTGATATAAGACTTTAGAATATTTAAATCATGTGTTTAAATTGGTAGTGTTCTGGAAAATTTGGTAAAATAATGTTTCTACCTTTGAGAGTCTCGTCACTATGAGAGTAAGACTGTAACACTCCCTTCTTACTATAAATGAAGGTTATCTCCTTCGTTGAGTTCAAGTGTGTTAATTAGGATTTATTTTAATTATATTATGGTTAAAATATGATTTTTTAAAGACCATTACACTTACTAACATGCCCAAGAAGCCTTTTCAATTCACTCAAGATCTCAAACATGCTCTATAAACATGAAAACAATCTCAAAACTAGGCCTTATAAGCCATTTCCCTACACATTTTGCCTCACACATTCCAAATTTATGATGAACATAGAAAAATATGTCCTATAAGTGTCTTCATGATGATTTCATGGTGTCTTAAGGTCATTAGAATCATGAGGAATAATTTCTTATCCATTGGATCCTCCATGAGGGTTTAGGAGGGTTTAGAATAGTCTCCCATCTTAATGATGGTTGATAAAGTGTAGGGATTAGAATGAAAAATTAAGGACATGAGTGTTGATTATGTGGAACCCATTAAACATACATAACATATTTTAGTCCCATTCACCTTGTATGGTGAGTCTAAAGTAAAAATTGTAGCCTTTGGGTTTTCACTAGGCATTTTAGGCATACTTACAATCTTACTGATTATTCATAGAGATACCCTCATAATACCAACACTATTTACCATGGATGGAAATTTTATAAGAGTACCTAAATTCACCTAATTTCACTAAGTCCCATTTATCTTTTAATGTAATATATGAGCATTTAAACTAGTCGTTCAAATTGGCAGACTAGGGCGATGAAACTTGAGTATGGCTATTAGGCCAAATTTACACTTCCCATATCTTTTTGTACTTGAAACACTTATTTAAAGACATGAATCATCATCATTAATAATTTTATGGTCTTAAATCTTCTTTAAGATCTTGTCATGTCAAAATAGTGGAGTTGTAGATCTTAGGGCTTAAGTAGCGTTTTAGGCCTTATAGGCATGAACTAAGCTTCAAGACCTTAAACCATCTGTATGTACGTGTGGTGACCTCAAGAATTTATTATCATCCATTTATATTAAATTTTAAATTTTACATAGCCTCATGATTTATCAAACACATACCTCTATCATTCTTCCCTTCTAAGTCAACCATGACCATCCTTGGCCCATAATAGGTGCTCAGGCTAGTTGATGTCGGAGACCTAAGTGGTATGTGTTTCTATTATATTCACTATTTATGGAGTTTTATATCTCATGGAGGGTGATATAAATTTTTTAAAACACTTAGTATATTGGGGTGTCTCTCATACTTTTCCATTAAACCCACTCTATAGCCATACACACAAACCTATGTGTCATGAATGCTCAGTCAGGCCTAGGTTACTCTCTTAAACTTGAATTTGGTTTTTAAGGTCTTGAAGACCATATGGATTCCATATAACACCATGGGATCATTTTCACATAGTGTTTTTTTGTTATCATTCAGACCAACTAGGTACTCCAACTGACTAGGCAAACTTGTATGCATTTAGCCAACTATCTATGTAGAGTTAGAGGGCCCTAAATTAACTTGTTTTAGTCATTTATTTCATATTAGTTTGTCTTTTAATATATTGTATAAAATATTCCTTTCTTTTATCCCAAAACTTAATGCATATATGTAATTTCACTCCCAAGGTTGGAGACAATCTAACTACAACCCTGTAGGTGGTGACTAGGAGTACTTTACTATAATTGGAACCTTCCTACAAGTCAAAAAGAAAGAGAAAGTTTATCTAGTCCATGAGGTAACCCATTTGTCCTAATTTAAAACTCAATAACCTACCTCAAGATAGTCATCTTCATTATTATATATCCCTTTATTGCATATATCTATGTCAGTTGTAGGTAGTGATTTAGGAGATCTTATTGAGAGTTTGACTTGAAATTGACCTTATAAACTATGTAATTAGCCTCTTTAAAATGTCTAAAATTTATTGAGATTTGTATCTCATTGTTTCATTGGATTTTCATGGAACTAGACAAAATTTTGGTTTTTTTTTCATGTATAGGGTTGTGTGTGAGGACTTAAACCTATAGGTGAATTACACAATCCTTTTGAAGTTTTGACTCTAAAATCCAAAACCCATCATGAGGTGAAAATGGATTTATTAATTCATTATATGGTAGATGTATTTGGGATACCTCATGTGTATTAATAATCCCCACTTAAGACTTCCTATTGAGACCTTAAACATCCCTATTAGGGTACTCAATAAGGTAATATTTTTAGAGCTAGTGAATCAGGTATCTTGAGGGAGAAAGTGAAACCTAGGAGTCCACAAAGTCCAAAAAAACTTAAAACAATGCTAAGAAACCTTAAACCATGCTAAAACCCAATGGATTCTTTTGGAGCTAGTCTATGTGTGCTGCTCTTGAGGGCCATGTGTAAGTTTGTTTCTCTTAAAAAAATAACTCCCTCATAATCTTAAACCACCCCTACAACCTGAAGAAGACACCATTCATATGATCTTAACATGGGTATGGGTTGCCATGAGAGAAACTAGGTCATGTTTGGAGCTTTTCTCCTTCTCTCACATTATGAGCATTAAATAAATTTAAGGAGATATGTTATAACCAAATGGTCAATAGGTGAAGTATGTGAGGAACTTAGAGGAATAAATGCAATTTTTTATTTGTCATACTTATGGTCTGAGCATCCATGTAAACACAAGAACCTTTCAAATGATTGTAACCTACCTATAAGGGATACTGTTTGTTGATCTAACCCTAAAATTTCCATGAAAACATGATTAGAGGGTTATAATACACTTGAAATGTATTTATATACATTTATCCATGCTCAAGCTATCACAAAAAGCTCAAACATTTTATAAATCTACTTATAACTAAACTTATGGGGTTTACAAAGAGCTTAAGACCACCTAGGGGTGTTAGTGATTATTAATAAATCTTAGGGCCTTAATATACAAACCAATGCCACTAATTTAAAGACAAATAAGGACCCTACCTATGGATAAGAGCTTTGGCTTTGATTGCCCTTGTATGAACCACATCATCCAACTCAAACTAGCCCTTGTGAGCTTGCCAAGATCTTGATGGAAGTTCCATTGCACTTTATGGCCTTCTATTCACATTTTAGACATGGATTCTTCTTTGAGGTGCCTAAAATGGATACCCATAAAATGTTTTACCTCTTATTACTCTGGCCTATTGGTACAAATTTGTATAAGTCCTAGAAATGCCTATAAAACATTATTTTCTTATATTTTCTCATGTTTGTGATATTGACATGACACTTAAGTGTAACAGGAGGGAAATGAGGAGTCAAATATTCATTAAAAATAGAGATAATAGATTGAGGGAAGTTGAAATGTCCCTTTTTCACATGTGAGGGCCTCTTCTTGGTGAATGAAAGGTGTTTGACTTCTAAAGAGACCTCTTTTTAAGATATAAAACAGCCTTAACATGATATTATTATGGAAATAAGGCCCTTTTTGATATTTTTAACTGTTAATAATAAATCAATGTTGTCTTAGGGATCATAAAAATACTATTCTCATTTCTTAGACAGCCCTAGAAAGAAAAATATGCATGATTTCAAATGAAACATCAATTGAGGAAAATACTTTAACATCTACTAAATAACCTTAAAGTATGATAAGGCCTTAAACAAGGGTCACCATCATTACTTCATATTATACCATAATATATTTAATTTTACCCCCATTTAGGTAGGTCATTGGCATGTTCAAATAGACATATGACTGGCTATGTACTGCAGTATCATGGATCACCTTATCATGCATGGTTTTAGATCATAAGGACCACCTTAAGTTTAGTTATACAATCTTATACACAATTATAAAAAAATGATGACTTGACATAAATTCAAATAATGTGAGATGGGGATCACCATGGTACCTTTTGACATGACTCACTATTTGAACATGTTTCCTCTAATCCTAAGGACAACTGAACCTCTCCTAAATTGTCAATACATCTCAAGGACCCATGAAGGTGACAAAGGGAAATTTAAAGTGTTTAGAGTAAGGGTTAGTTATTTTGAGCCCAAGGAGAGAAAGATACCAACAAGAAGGTCTATAAATTCATTTATTATATACAAGTAATGAGAGTTTGCAGCATGGCATCGTCTAGTTACTTGAAACTTGATCTTTACATCTTGAAAGTATATAGAATGAATTATGTAAGATCATTATAACTCTTTATAATATTTATAAGTGTCTCTAATTGGTCAATAATAACTCACTCATTCAAACACATGTAAATAGGCCTTAAAGTGTAATTTTTAAGCCATTTTCTTATGATCTTACTCCACATGTGCAAATATTATGACTCTAATAGATGTTCATGAGGGATATAGATTCCATTTAGGTGTTTTTAGGGAATTTCAAGTGCATTATAGTCACTTGAGAGGTGTTTTGATTCATCATGCTTCTTTGAGGGGATTTTAGACCTTTTCATCTTCTTAACAATGGTTCATAAAACACATGCCTTTAATTGAAAGAAACATACTAGGAACTTGGAGAATACTGACCTATTCCATATCCACTAATGGATTTTTTCCCCATGCACTTTTTCAACCAACTTCTCACATGAGAATGTTTGTCTTCTCAAGCTTGTAGGCTTGTGTG
Source organism: Torreya grandis (assembly GCA_037957365.1). Lineage (NCBI taxonomy): Eukaryota > Viridiplantae > Streptophyta > Pinopsida > Cupressales > Taxaceae > Torreya > Torreya grandis. The sequence goes on from JARHVA010006168.1 coordinate 273,219, forward strand.
TGAAGGTCAAGATGACTATTTAGACAAAAAAGGGTTATAAATGCTTGATTTTATTTTTAAAACACATTATATAAGTTTTATACATACCTTATAATTTATAAAAATTGTTTATAAATTATTTTACCATTTTAAACTCTTATCCCTCTCTTTAACCCATGTCAAGATTTTCTTGATAGTTTTATGGTTTTGACCCTAATGGTCTTCTTCTAGTGTTTTATCTTAATTTAAAGGATTAAAATCACTATATAAAGTCCCATAATTGTACATAATATATATAATTAACCTTAAAACATAAATCTCATCTCAAAACTTGCATGTTCTCTTCATATTTGGTGTAAAACTATGTCTTGTTATAAATACTCTTTCCAGGTAAATAATTATGTACAACTGTATGTATTTTCATAAAAATGATGGTCATATATATTTTTTAGAATTTTTATGTGATATCCTAGGATTATATATACCATTTAAAACAATAATAAACCAAACTCTCTATTGGTTTATTAAATATCAAACTTATATAACAATGTCAATCTCTTAGGTCTCTACGAACCTAACATACCTTCTTTAAAGTGATATTCAATTTCACCTAATGGTTTATCTTAATGAAAATGGTATAATAAATATATAAATCTTAATAAATCTTTTTTATATCCTAAATTACCTTTAACAACTCTTATTTAACATAAAAATATACTCTCTTTCCAGATTCTTGTGTACAAGTCTGTAAAAATGCACTCCATGCCTAAAACCCATTTTAAACCTACATTTTGGATTGAAACATATACTTAATATGAAATTTAATTATATTTGGGATAATTTGGATCATATTTCTCCTATTTTAATACTTTTTAAAATGATAAACTACATACAAGACCTCTCAACCCTACCTGCATGCTTACATATTCCACCTATGCATACATGACTACATTCCTCTTTTGTTAGTTTGAAAATGCATGATAATGAAGGAGTTTGGGTATTTTATTTAGGTTTATATTAAATATTTAACACTCAAATATTAATTTTAAACTTATACTCTAGTCATAGCTCTACTATTTTCTTCTTCAACACTTGAAGCCCTTTTTCAAGGACACTTAGACCAATGGTCTTAAGAATACCACTTGAAATTACATCAAAGATGATATTTATAAAATTTTAAAGATATTTAATGATTATTAATAATTTCATATAATTCTCATGATTTCTTATAAAATTTATTTAGAATGTATTGCTCCCTAAACATCAAATTTACTTACCTACAAGACTATGTTTCCCTCACCTGAGGACTATGTGTTTGGATTAGTACCATAAAACCAATTTGGGAATGAATTAAAATGGTGTAACATTTTACTAATATTTATGTAATAATATAAATGTGTATAATATTCTTTTTATTCTTTCCTAAGACAAAAACCCTTCAAAAGTGTTTTAGCCCAAAACTTGCACTCTCTCAACCCTATAGACCTATACCTACACATTATACTCCTCTTTGCCCATGAATATTTATTGGGGATGGTTTAAGAGAGAATTTTGTATTTATATGAAGTTTTAAACAAAATTTACACTTTATTTCAATCACCTTCAAGCTGTAAAATCCTCACAGTCCCCACAAATCCTGACTGCCATGTCTCAAACAGTAGAACAAAGAGATTTTCTTGATAATAACAACATGATCATTATAATTTTGTTATAAGTTTGATTTTTTATGGACTATTATATATAAAATATACGTTTTAAAACCATTTACATTCATTCACTAATCTTAGACATGCCATTTTAAGAGGACAATCGAGACAATGGGGTTTAAAAGGGTTTTAGAGATGTTTCACTTTTTAATAATGATTCATAAATATCTACCCCATAATACCAAAAATATTTACATGGATTTGAGGGGAATAATGGTGGTAAAAATACCCTAAGATATTTTATCCTAAAACATCTCCTCATTTATGAAACAAATGGCTTTTCTTGGCTTGCTAATGAACTGATGGAGATTTTAGATGGTTTTCTACCTTGTTTGGACCTATGAGTTATTCTTGAGCATGGTTTTGAGCTTGGTGAGGCTGAAATATGTTATAGTGATTCCATATCACCTTCTACCATGATTTTATTAGTTGAATATGCCTGAGCCAACCTAAAAACCTACATGATCTCTTCAAAACATACCCTATTTTGATATGAACCATATCCATTTGGAATAATACCTTATTTTACCTACTATATTTATGTAAGAAACATAAAATAGATCTCTTCTTGACTAGGGTGATAATATTGTAACATACAAAACTATTTTTACATATCTTTCCTACATTATGTTTATGTTTAGGCATTAGGCAATGAGTGAAATAGTTTTAAAAGTGAGTTATACATTGGACAAGAAGCATTGTAACAACTTGACCAAGTGTATGGCCATAAATACATATAATATGATATTCAAAAATGTAAAATTAATAAATATATCCTTTTTCACATCTAGACATGATATTATACCTTTATAATTGATGTCTCCCAAGGTGGTTGTATTAAAACATTTCAACAAGAAATAAAAGACAAAACTTTATGAAACCTTAATTTATCCAAAATTACCTTAAACTCTCTAAAATGATTGAAATTGTAATTTTTCCATCTTAGTAACTTGGTTCTTAGTTCCACTTATCCATCTTGGAGCATCGTGCTTTATTAGATGATCACCACCTCCTTGTCTTAACCATGGATCAAGTCTACCTTAAATTTCATAGACAAACCTTAATATTTAAAAATTTATCTTAAACTTTGATAAACTACATTGAAAAATATTTATGTCAAGATCATGGCATAAAATTGATTTGGAAGGATACACACATTGTATCTATCACCCTTATAAGACCCTATCTAGACCTTGAGATGTTATACAAAACCAAAACATGACAATAAAACATGATTATAAAAAATAAAAATTCAATCTTAAATAACTCAATTACCTGGTTTTGAACATACCTTGGTCAAGGGTGGATGATTAGCTAATAACAACTACCATGCCAATTGTAGACAATAAGAAGAAAAACTTCACTAGCAAGGGGTTGATTCAAATACCCAACATTCCAAACTCACCCCAAATCAATGTAAAATGGATGTAATTATTTTCTTTAAAATAGATGATTTAATTATTATTACCAAAAATCCAATGTCCTCCAAGTCTACATAGTTGACATAATCTATGCCCAATCTTATGATAACATGGACTAAATTAGAATCCATATTTACATCATGCCAAATTACCATATTAGAATTAAAATATTGAGCCAAGGTGCCTTATATAATATGGTAGATAAGTTAATTAAAACAAGGGTATGCATATACACTAGATAGGTCCCCTTTTATTTTTATTTTTAATTACCTATAAAATAAATATTATAGGTACTTCCTCCATGTTGATAGAATCCTAAAATAGTGGTCTAAAAAAAGACTTATCTAAGCAATGCCTTTACCCAAAATGACTTTGGTTTAATCATATAATGACTTGTCAATTTATACCTCATAAATGACATGAAAATTGATAGCTACGAGACTTATGTGAACTCTCGTAAGGGACCACATTAGCGACATGGATTTTTAAGGATCAAAATATCATGAAAAATAGATATCAAAGATAATTAAACATTTAATCAATTTACTTTCATAGTTTCGACCTAAGGTAACCTATTATTGATCTATTTGGAATGTTCAAAATAGAATCATATCATATCTAAACATCATAAATACTTTGAATAATACACATCATGCAAAGAATCAAATTAGTGAAAAAATAATAATTTGAATATATAAAATTGTTATATAAAAACACCCTTTTTATAAATGGAAATCTTAATTCATCCCATCACTTAGCTAAATAATATACTTTCATAATTCTAAAGATATCATGTGCAATGACTTCCTTCCTAAAGGAATTAAATAGATCTAAAAATACCTGGTAAGCCATAAGTAACTATAAATAATCACGACCACTTATCTCATCATCACGAATATAATCATGGACATAATGAGATCAAATGGTTTTTCTAATCATCACTTTATAGGCCCTCATAGCTATGCAATTTTCTATATACACAAAAAAATTAGTTATATTAGAATCACTTTAGCATAATATAACAACAAGAAATATCAATAGGTTTCATCATTTGACAAAATTCCAAATAATCACACTCTTATGCAATTGGATTACTACTTTCCCATGTAAGGGTCTGAATATTTGGTACATGGCATCCTCACTCCCCTAAGAGATCATTATCCTAATGCTCAAGAAAAATATATGAAGTTAATTGCTTCATATTTTGGGCATATTTTTTATAGGCACTAATACTTCCTTGAATTATTGGATCCTTTTATAGGTATTAAGCCTAATTACTAAATAGTAGAATTAGAATTTAAATATAAAATAGTTTTATGTTAAATTTATTATCATAATATGGATATATAATCTATGTCACCAACATTTCCATCATTTAAATTTTTTCTATCCAACTACTAATATGTAGTTTTATGAAAACAACTAATTTAGCAAAAAAAAAAACCAATTTTAAATCATATTCCACATTTAGGAATGGAATTTTCCATCAAATAATTTAAATTATTGCACTAATCATGTTGTTATGTGGTCCTTCCACCATTTTTGTCTATTCTTCACACATACTTTTGTCATTCATTTTAGAATGAAATCTATAACAAAAATCCATACCACTATGGTTGTTAAAATTAAATTATTTGTGGGTCACTGCAACATCCTGAATTAACCACACTAAACACAAGAGAAGCCATCCCAAGAGTGTACATGAAACCCCAAATATTCTCAATGTGTCCATTGATTTGTGAGCTCACATGATGTTTCCAGTGATCTCAGTCCCACCATCATATACCTACCATTTGAGGTATTTACCCAATGTTTTCAATCGTTCAAAGAGTTAAGTACGTACCTAAGATTTTAAAAATTTCTAGATCAAAGCTATATTTTTCTCCTTTCATGCATAGACATAAATTCTAGTCATACCATCAAATAAATCAAAACAAGCATTTCTTTATTCATAGAATGTTTTCACTTATAATCCAATACATGTTTAAATTTTGTCAAGTTTAGCCTTGCTATTTTTGCATAAAATTCCAAATTACATATCAAATTAGGGATTTACAAGGATATGCCAAGGAAATTTCATAAAGGTTATTATTAATAAAACCTCTAATAGGTGGGTAAAGTAAAACTTTATCCACAGAGAATCTATTGTGCACGAGTATCCCAAAACCATCTAGTGGTATGCATGGTGCACACACCCAAACAAATCAAATGATTAATTACTATAAATGGGGAAATTAGGATTTTAGCCTATGAGAGGATCCAATTCTAAGACCATAAATAGTCTTTAATCCATGTGGATATAGTACTTAATGACCCTTAACATTACACTTGCATCAGTATTCATGGGTAGTGTGAGGATACAAGGTTTCACAATATAATACAACACTATACCTTGGAAATTTTAGTTGTTAGGGTTGATTTTAGAAGTGGTAGTTTCATTACACAAGTTATTTATCACCATTCAAATTTTCAATGATTAAAAACATACAATCATTTATATAAATTACACATAAACAATGTTGATATTAGGGAACAAATATGGAAGTCCACATAATTAACTACTTTCACGTATCAAAAATAAGTTACAATTTTACATGGTTTAATATAATCACCAAAAAAGTAAGGGTTTACACACCATTCAATAATTTTACACAAGGAAGAAAACACATAGACTAGGATGCACATGTTTGATTCAAGTGTCTTGATAATTTATTTCCAAGGGTATTTTCACAACATTTAAATAGACTTATAAGTGGAACATAAGGACTAAAAATTCCATTGGTCCATTTAATGTTCATATTTCATCCTAGAGGACATCAAATATCAATAATATTGTTGTCAATAAAATATCAATATTTATAAAGTAAAATTTTCTTGGTCTTACTTGTAAGTCTATTAACTTAGATAAGAAGTGATTCCAAGCACTAACATATTGATCTTTAATTTTGCATAGCTATGCCAATCACTTATAGTGACACATCAACCATGTAAGGACATATGACTACCCACATAGACAATTGTTTGCATGAAATAGTTTAATGTTACCTTCACCAAGGTCTACTTTCACACCTACCAAGGGTAGATTTTCCTTGGAACAACCTTGTTCAACCATGATCAACTTATACATGTTTATATTTTATAATAAAATTGAGTCATTCATCATAATAAAGTCATTCATATAACTTCATAATTTTAATAACTAATTGAAATTTATTATAATTTACCTTCTTAACAATATTAATAAAATAATTCTAGAAATTCCAATATTTCCTAGCTAGGCTCTTATGATAATTTATTGCATTTGACCATTAGTCACACTACCTTTTGGCCATTCCTAAGGTGACTAAATCTTGGTAGGTGCAATTCATACCATGATTTCATCACTTTTTAATGCAATATAAGATTATTGTCATAATGAACATCACATCAATTTGTATTAATCCTTTGTCATAACTTGATTTATAAATTAGATTTAATTACTTGATCTATAATTTAAATATTTATATCCAATCCATTTAAATTATTGAGTTAAATCTTGGAAAATTACCTTGAAACTTATGCCCATGCAAGTAACATAGATCAAAATGCTCTCCTAGATTAGGGCTTCCCAAATTATAATCTCATCTTGGAAAATTAGTTGTCCCTTACTTAATCATTGATCTAGGACTAAGTCACACCCTTATTATTTTTATGTACTTAATAATCCAATCATATTAGGATAACATTCTCATGTATTAATGCACAAATGTCCAACATTCATTCTCATTTATAAGAGTGAACTTTTACTCATCTTAACCCCTATTGATCCACCCATACAGGTCATTCGATGGTCAATGTGAAGCTCATCCTAACAAAATATTACTTTAGAAAGGGTTGACTCAACCAAGGTAAACAAGACAACACATAATTCATAAGGGATATTGAATAATGCCAAAAATATTTATAGGAATTTGATGCCTTTCTACCATTAAGAATCGTAAAGCTATCCATCTATTGGTAACTTTATCTTTTGATAAATGATCATGCAGAGTGATCCTAAATGTTGAGGATATATAAAGTTACATAGTTATTCAAAAAAATCCAAAATTAATTTAACATTTTATTCTCATAATAACAACATAAAATAATTGTAGAGTGAGACAAGATCATCCTAGTAATTGGGTAATAGCTGATAACCTCATCCAAAAAATTAAAATCAAAGGATCTGATATAGAATGAAATGAACCTAATTTGGCCCAATTTTTTTTCTAATCAAGGGTTCTTTCCTAGTTAAAAATTCCTTCTGATAGTACAATATGAATGTCATATAAAGGGATCGACATTTATTTTTCTCTCCTTAAAAATTTACTTCGCCCAAGATATCTAAATTAAAGATTATGGTGTCCCTATTTGGGAAGAAGTAACGTTATTAGTTTGCATCAAGGGTTTTATCAATTAATTGGTCTTATTAAAAATGGACTTATCATAGAGGTTTAATTATGAAATGATTATGAACACTTCTCAACCTATATTTATTGACAAGGTAGATTGCCAAACTTTAACATCTCTGTATATGATATGTTTGGTGTACCCATGTGTAATGATTTGTATTCTTTATAATTCTATTTTATATAAATTGGATATGAATGGTGTATTCAAGTAATAATTAATGATAAACTTAAGGTAATTCCTATAGACACCCCATTCTAGCCACAATTAGCTTCCAATTGGACTTCAGATTGATTTCTAACAAATAATGCAAATCAAGCCTAGGAATCATCAAATGTCCCAATTTCATCTACACATCAAAAATTAGTGCTCAAAATAATGTTGAGACATCCATATTTGAGGTATTATCCTATACACAATAATAATTTCTCATAAATTCATCCCCAGCCACCTTACAACCTAGCAATCAGTAGTTTGGCCTATGGTCTGATCAAACAGGGCACTTGAACAATTCTAAAAGAGCTAAACTACTAATAAAAATGAATTAAATAATTAAATTAGATTAAATGCTTAGCTAAATAATCCATTTTAAATTCATGAATATCTAAAAATTAAAATTCAAAAATGCAAAATATCAGGGTTATTCATCATCGCTTTTGTGAGTTGTCAATCTTCTTCTAAAATATCTGAATTGAGTGAAAGACATAATAATTTTGACTTATCTCTCACATGGCCCTTATGGTTAACCTAACTCAACACAAGGTTAGTTTGAACTTAGTTGTAGTTAACTCTAACCTAACTACACTTGGGTTAGAGTTAGTTTGGAGGCTATAAATGCAAGGCCTCACCCATTGATCCATAAGATTTTCTAGTGTAATGTTATTATGGCAAAATACCTTCCAAAAAGCTTGATTGTAGTGTTACCATGCCCACATGCAAATATAAATCAAGCCAAGCCACGGTGAATGATATAGAGATGATGCAAGATCACCATTGATGAATAATACATTTTTTAAAAGCCAAGCAAGCCAACCATCTCAACAAATAATTTAGAGCTACAAAGAAGGTAAAAGGAAGGTTTATTTTGTTTTCTAGTTGTATTTTCATTGTATGTTTGTCATACATGTTCTCCCTAGTGTCTAGGCTAGAGGTGTAAGTGTTTAGTGTGTTTATTTGGATTTGATTTCTTTGACTAACACAATCCTAATCTCCCCTCTTGGATTTCTTTTTACATAATGTCATGCGTGATGAGACCACACATCCCAAATATCCTTCTAAATATGCATTCAGATCACCCGTTGACGATTTTTTTCTCATTTTCCATCTAAAATTCATGTTTGTTGTCTTCTAACTTAAATAATGTAATTAACTTGAGAATTAGAAAGGTCATCTAGAATATTAATAGAAATGCCTTGAGGAATGACAAGTTTACCCTGTGAAATAACATGATCACATGCATAAATGGAGATATCATATATTATAATTTTCTATTTTATGTGTGTTTTATTAAAATTTCATGTTTGTTATCTTCTAACTTAAACAATTTAGTCAACCTGAGAATCAACAAGGTCATCTAAAATATTGATAGAAATTCTCTAAGGAATGAAAAGTTTTCTCTGTGAAACAACATGATGGAATGGCTTTGGAGAATGATAGAATCCCTTTGTAGAATGATATAATCACTCAATAAAATAGTGAAATCACTCTGTAAAATAACATAATCACTATGAATAGTAGAACTGATCCATAGAATGGTAGAATTTATCTAAATGGTAGAATAACTTTACATAATGATAGAGTCACCCTTCATATTAGAAAGATTGCTAGGCTACAAAGTGACCAACTTCTAGGGGCTCATTTGGGGTCATACAAACTCCATTTTTGATGATTTTATTTTAAAAATAATGTTCCTATAAATTTTTAGAATCTTGTATTATTTTACCTTCAATTTGCATATATTTTTCACAAAATATAGAAAAAACTCTTGTGTTAAGCACACATATCGGACCATTTAGAATGTGGGAAAATTATAGTTTTTAGACAAACCCCACTTGGCATGGATATATTATCAATGTAGGGTGAGTTTCTTGAAGTTCCATGTTATCGTAAAAACTCTTGAGAGAAGAGGGGGCCTAAAAACCCTACGTTTGATGTGGATTTAAAGTTTTGGATTAACAACATTAAATCCTCTCAAAAGTGAGTATATATACATAATCTGATAGTATGAATCCATCTTGTCAATATTTAGGATTAGGACAATACACTTAGGTGTTTTCATTGTTTTTACTTTTTACTTTAATTGTCTTGAGTCAAAATCAATTATTTATCAAAACATGTTCAAAACAAATCATGTTTGCATGTCACTTTTTTTGTCTAAAGAGGAGTTATGCTATCCATTTGACATGACAATTCACCTTAGTCATTTTTCAAAACGTTTTTGTATGTGTGTCACTTATTTAAAAGGGGTATCATTATGTTTCCAATTTATTTAAAATATTTAAATTAGAATTTTTTAAACAAACCATTTATCATAACTTTTGAGAGAAATAGTGTTGTTACACTTCTCACATTATTTCAAAGACTTTTGCCTTGTGTCTAATCATATTTAAAAACCACACATGCCTTTTTGGTCTATGCCTAGTATCACTATGCCATAAATTTTGGTCTAATATAATTATCCATTTGAGCCCCAAGTCTCTTAAAATAATTTTAAGATTAGTCTTGTTAAGTATAGATAACATTAGTTGGTTAATGCCTATGCCTAATCTAGTTTTAGCTTAGGAATTCATCTCCTAATTTTGGGTTGTGTAACTTGGACCAATTCCTTACTAGCTTTGGTGATATTTGTGCTTAAATTTGTGAAGTGGTCTATTTTTTGTGCCTAAAGTCTAATTTATTTTGATAAAGGTCAAGTTTATATTTGAATCTGAATGCCTATTTTGAGTTTGAGTGTTCAAGTTTGGTTATATTATCTTATCCTACCTTTTAGACCTAGTTTGTGCCAACTCTAGATTTTGTGTCATGTTTCCAAGAGCCCTAGTAATTCCCTTTTTAGACCTAGTGTTATTAAAAGTCTAGATTTTGTGTTGTGTTTCTAAAAAACCTAGAAATTATCATTTATCTTAGACCTACTGTGTTTCAAAGTCTAGGTTTTGTGTCATGTTTCTAAAAGACCTAACAATTCAATTTTATTTTAGACCTAGTGTTGTTCCAAGTCTAGATTTTATGTCATGTTCCCAAGATACCTAGCATTTTAACTTTTATTTTAGACTTGGTTATTTTGATCCTAGATTTGTGCCTTGTTCCCAAAGACCTATCATCTTTTTCTATTTTTAGACATATGTTAGAGTTGTTGAAACATTTTTACCAAGTTTAGAATTTTATCCATTTATTTGATCATTTATTTAAGAAATTTAACATTAGACCTTGAGGACATTTTATATTAATTCTATCACTGACATTTTGGAGAAGCAACGCCATTCTTAAAATGAGTTTTTAGACTAGCTTCCTAGTTGTACTAAGTTTTAGAACAAGTTTGGACCATTTGCCTTTTTTCCAATTATTTTTAAAAGTTTGTATAACTCTAGAACTCTTCTTTATTTAATTTTAGTCATTTATTTGGATATGTCTCATTCACTTTTAATAGAGCCATGTACAATATAGGTTATGATAATATAGTAAAAAATGATAACTTTGTTCAAGACCCTTATGATGATGATGTAGTTTATGAGATGGATCCCTATCCTCATTACACTAGTCAACCTAAGTAAAAAATCCAAGATATATTAGCCCATTATTTAGTTAACACACCTCCATATCTAGAATAAGACAAAGAGAAAACAATGCAATATTTAAGTAGCATGCCATCAGTTGTAGAATAAGCTAAATAACAACCATACTATGTTATGATGCCATCAACATATGACCAATATATATTTGATCATCATTTACTTGAAAATAAGGACAAGGTTTTAATAAGATCCATAGAGGTAGGGGTGAAGTTTCTAGTGGACATCCCTCATGAAAACCTACCTATCCTAGTCAGATTACCTCTCAACATGGTTTATACACATAATACAAAATAGGCCTCTACTAGTTATCTTTAGGCACACGTACCAATGTCATATCAAGAGCTAAATATGATTTTAAAAATATAGGGCTTCATGGAGGACCACTTTATACAAATTCAACAAGTATATCAAAGTTATTTGAATCTAGCATGCAATTTTAATGCCATGGCCATGTCAAATTCTCCCCTCATAGAGCTAGCCCCTTCAACATGAATGTTAATTGAGTTAAAAAATCAAGATAATTTGGGTGTAGACCCATTTACACAAAGAAATTTATTCGGTGACATATATAATGTCCCTTCTATTGAAGACATGGTTGTGGCCTCTATGTAGAACAATGTACCAAATACTATGGATAACATGAAAGTGTCTTCCAATCCTAAACAAAGTGGTTTAAATGCATAGATAAATATTATGTAACAACAAGTGCCTTTAGTTATTACCAAAAGTGATTCACAATAATAGGGGTAGGAGTCCCTCCTTCCCAACCACAACAGGTTACTTCTAATCCTTACCCAGTTGCATCTTCTTCAAGAAAAAACCATAGGGATTAAGTAATCAAGTGTCTACTAGTGCTTTGACTCAACATTAAGTGATGAGTACTATCCCACCTTAGCAGGTGGTGAGTAATATTCCATAATAATAGGTATGGTCTAATCTACCACTAAAACATAGGTAGAACACTATGCCACCTCAACAAGGGGAAAAAATGTTCCACCACAAGAAGTAGTGACAAATGTACCTTAATAGTTGTAAACCAATATGCCTCTATAATTGTAAATGTTGTCTAATAAACTATGTATTTATTTTGGTCAAATAAAAATGCCAAACATCTAACAAACATATAGTTTAAAACATGTGTTTGTGTAATAAAGAGGTACCACTATCCAACAACTACCAATTAGGTAATAATTACCTTTTACTCAGCTTGTGCCATAGATCTAAAGATAGGGCCTTGGTCCACAACAAGTTGCATTTATTCAGATAGGTTTGACTAGTTGATAGAAAGTCCATACTCGACCTCAACATGCACAATATAGCTCATAAATCCATATCTTTCCATCACAGCCCTAATTCCATCAAAACCAAGGCTATATAATAAATCCCAACCAGAATATAGCTCAAAAATGCATGTAATTTCAATAATACCATCCCAATATGTGGATGCACATTCCTAGTCAATTCTCCTAATTAAACCAACATTTCATAGAAAACCATACATGCATATACCTTGGTCAAGGTAATCCACCTTTGACCACCCAACCACCACCTCAGTCAAATGTACCATCTAGTTTCTTGGCCCAAGAACTGCAATAAATGAAGGATGAGATTGCTACCATTTAATTAGGAAAACAAACTAATAAATTCAAGTTAGATGATGTGTGTTTATACTATTTCAACATGGATTATCCTTAGATACCATTTTCTCTAAGTTATGATACACTAAAATTTGACAAGTACAAGGGTAAAGGAGACCTTAAGGCCCATTCGATATAGTTAGTTGTCACTTTTCGACTAGTGGATTATAGTGACATTTACCTACTCCTCTTTTTTCCATGAATTCTATAAGAAAAAGCTTTGGAGTGGTTCCTCAAGTTGCCAAAAAATTCAGTGTCTGATTTTGATGATCTCTCAAACAAGTTTATGTAACACTTCTCCTATAATCTTGAGCATGAGATTTCATTAGTAGATTTGACTCAATCCAAATAGAAAGTTGGTAAAAGATGTGATGGTAACTTAAAGATTTAGAGAGTTTTTTATAGTCACTTCACCCATAGCTTAACAAATAAATAGTTGGTCATTATGTTTACCAAAAATTGACATAATGAGATATCTTACCATTTAGAGCTTCAATGTGTGCATACATTCAAGTAGATCATAGACAAAGTCTTATAGATTTAAAAGGAATGTATTAACAAAGGTATTATCAAGTTAACCTCTTCAATCAAAATTAGAACCAAAACCAAGGTGTAGGCTCAAGTCAAATCCCTAACCAAGTCTAAGTGAAAGTGTCAACACCAACTCAAAATAACAACTATGAGAAATCCAATCCATAAAACTATAACAAGAATGTTGATGGTAATGGAGTAACTAAGGCATACCATGTCCAAATGGTGTAAACACCTTCTACTTAACCCAGGATACAAATGCAACTTAATCCTCAATAATAACCTATGTAATTAGTGTAGCCTGCACAACAACCTAGACCAGCTCCTCCAATGCAACAACCACCACCTTTGAAAACCCATCCTCCAAGAAGAAGACCCACTTCTAGATTCTTTAGTGACCTTTGTGAACCTATCAAATTAGTGTTTCACAAGCTATCCATGGCTAATATTATTATTATCCAATTTTGAAGCACTATCTTGAGGGTATTCCATATCCAAATTGGTATAGAGATAATGATTTATGTGAATACCATCATGTTCATGGGAATTCTATACTTTATTGTGTGTAGTTAAATCACCTCATTAAAAACATGATGGAAAATGGAGATATTCAATTGGATAATAGAACATCTATGCCCTATCAGAACCTAGGTATCTACCAAAACCTTTTTCCACAACACAATAATAAAAATAAATAACAACAACAACAACAACAACAACAACAACAACAACAACAAAGGCCACCTCATTAAAAATAATATCAAAAATAATAAAAAAAATTAATATCAACACCAACATCAACTAAATTGGAGAAAATGAGGCTAAAATGATCCCAATAACACATAGTTTTAGCACACAATTACACATGACTACAACAAATTTGTAAGTCATATTATGTGAGGTCAGGTTTATACCATCACCACTAATCCTAGACTAAGTGCCAATAGACTAGGACTATTACCAAATGTATCCAATCAACCCACCTATGCCAATAATCCTTCCTTGACCTAAGATCACAACTAAGCACAAGAAAAATAATGAATTACTATTTTATGAACTTATACTAATAACCCATCATTTCCCCATGACCATAACCAAGTGCACTGAAAATTGAGACTTATCCTATCTGGCCCATCTCCATCTTCATCAAGTTAAAACATTCTTTTATCTAATCTTAATTGTGTAATCACAACTCAGTAGTCAAATATTACCATCCTAATCCCATAACTTCCAACAAACTAATCCAACCTACTATGTTGGATAGGAATAAGTCATATATAACTATTAAGGATAATCCATATGATATTATGGAATAACTCCATAAGACACCCACACAAATCTTCATTCTAGATTTGTTATGCATGTCTAATATCCACACAAATATATTAATAGAAATCCTAGGCTAATCCTAAGTTCTAAATGACATAATCCCAAATAAATTCCAAGCTTTGGTTGGACATCTAGCCCTAGGCCAATAGTTGACCTTCAACCAAAGTGATATGTCATCCCTTGGCCCTCTACATAACAAACCCACTCTACATTGAATTTGTCATAATGTGACATAAAGTCAAACATGTCCTCATAGAAAATGGATCAAGCCTAACTATTATGTCTCTAAAGCTTATCAAGCATCTGGAATATATAATAGCCTATCTATAGAATAAATAATCACTATCAAATCCTATGACAATGAAGAATGGGAATCTTAAAGAACTATAAGCTTTTCAGTTATCATTGGGAATTAAACCCTTGATACACTTTTTCATCTGTTAGACATTGACCTATCATAAATCTGATATTCATTAGAACTTAGATACATGAAATTCATGCAAACCCTTCGACATATCACTAGTGTCTCAAGATCGCACACTCAAGGATTGAGGTAACTATCTATGGAGATCCATAACCATATAAATAGTGCAAAAATTTAGAGGATGAGTATGAAATTTATAACTACTACTTTGGCCTAGACCTAATACCCAAGAAGGAAAAAGAAAAAGAGATAACTCTCTAATTTTTGTAGGCCAATTTCATAGATATAGATAGCTTTATCTTTTTTTCACATACTCCTCTTGAAACTTCTAAACATTTTACCATCTCAGACAATGGTCCAAGAGACTATTTGACTCATGATACATTCCATATTACCAATATTCCACAAAAACCCAAGTATTATGGAATACCTAAAGCTTGGCCATATTTCATGGAATGATGATGAAAATGAAAAGGTAAGCATCATAGTCCATCATCTATTATTTTCACATTAGGCACTAGCCCAGAAAAGGACCCACTTGCCAATGATGAATCCTAGTTGTATAATGAAAAATTGACTAATTGATAAAAAAATGCCAAATATCATATCCCTATTAGGATGATGGACAACCAAGCCTATAAAGGATGAGGTCTTGGGCCAAATCAATAGGGAACTCTTGAGCCAATTTATATGACTAAGTACAAAGGAACTTATGGTCTCAAATTTAAACCACCTGAGGGTGACCCCACATATGTTATTCATGTTCCAACACCAATGACTAATGATGATAGTGTTGATAGTGAAGCAAAGTATGATCATATCATTTAAAAATACCTTGTATATATAAACCTATTTTAACCCACATACCATTTATACCATTACCCCAGTAATCTGACATTCCATGCTTCTAATTTATCATCCTCAACTTATAGATTGGGACCAACAATATTCTATAGTTGTGCCTATAGATGAGTTTGAGAATGATGGGGCCTTTTGAGATTTTATACTCCTAAGAGATAATGTTCTATTGGGAGACAAAAAACAAGGGTTATCTATAAATCTAGATCCTGCAACCTATTTTTGAGAACTGGTGAACACCCTTAGCCAAAAATAAAGAATAAAACATTGAAGTCTTAAAGTGAAAACCTCTTTGAGGCTCTTTTATACCAAGGTAGAAGTAAATGGAAAGGCTAGTCTCTTGGTAAAAACCTATTATAGGCACCATTAGATGGGGGTGTTTACCTTTCCTTAAATGAAGCTTGAGACACTACTAATGATGAACTTGATTTTGGGTCCAAGTTCAGTTTATCAAAACAACATGCCTTTGATCACGTTGCCTATGAATTTCTCATAATATTTGTGATATGGCCATAATTACCATTATGAGACTTAGATTCTTCTTATTTAAGAGAGATTGAAGAACCAGTCTAACCTTAGGACTTTTCCATTATAGGCCAATTCACATCCTTGACAACCATTCTAGAAGATATCTCAACTCTTCTAGTAAAATATAATACAAAGGTCAACATCGAGACTCCACATGACTTGAAGTGGATCAAATTAGGTACATCCCTTACTGAAGAGGAATGTGATATATTTACATCCTTTTTGAGGGAATTTATTGACACTTTTACATGGGCCTATTCATACATGCCAGGTTTAGACCCTGCCTTGGTTATACACCACCTTGTTGTATATCCTAATGCTAAACTTGTGAAGCAAACATCATGAAAGATGCATCTTCATATTGCTATAATAGTAAATAAAGAGTTATAAAAACTCTTAAAAGTGAGATACATCTAGCCTATCAACTATTTAGAGTGGATCTAAAATGTTGTGCCTATTAGTAAGAAGTCAGAAGGAATCACAATCTACACTAATTTTATAGACATCAATAAGATATATCCCAAGGATGACTTTCCTATGTTGAATATTGACATTATAATTGGCCCACATCCATATATGAAATGCTTTCCCTCATGGATGGATTTTTATGATAAAATTAAATCAGGTTTTCACTAAAAGACTAACATAATACAACATTCACCACTACATAGGGAATGTTTTGTTACCAGGTTATGCTATTTATCTTCAAGAATGTTGGGGCCACTTACTAAAGATCCATAACCATCATATTTCATGATGTAATGCATGACATTATTGAAGACTATGTTAATGACATATTAAGTAAATTAATGAACTAATTTGACCATTCAATCATGATATAAAGGATATTTGAAAGGCTTCATGAGTACAAAATCTAACTAAATCCCAAAAATTGCATCTTCGGTGTCACTTTAGGCAAATTCCTAGGCTTCATTATCTCTTTTCAAGGAATCAACCTACAAAGTTATAAGCCATTACCAAGATTCTTCCACCTTCTAATTTGAATTAGACCTATAGTTTGTAAGAAAAAATCCAATTTGTTAGATGCTTTATTTTGTAGTTGGCCAATAAATGCCATTATTTCATTAAATAGTTAAAGAAAGGTGTTATATTTATTTGGGATGGAGAATGTCAAAAAGCCTTTCATCACCTAAAGGATTATCTTTCTAATCCACCTATTTTGTTACCACCATTGCTAGGGAGACCATTTTTCCTATACTTATCCACCATAGAAAAAGCCTTGGGGACACTTCTAGCTTAACATAATGAGAATGAGAAAGATCATGTCATGTACTATCTAAGTTTTATACTAGTCACATATGTACACAAATACACACCCATATATAAATCTTATTTAGTTATGGTCTTTGCATCCCAGAGCTATGGCATTATGTAGTCATGTAAAATGTGAAAATTGGTAAATTGAGTGTGGATTATGACACCCAATCCATAGGTCTATCTTGCATGCTCTCATGACCCTTCTATGCATTCTTTCATTGATTCCTAGTCATCCATAGTCTTTCAAGACCTCATTCTAGCTTATCTAGGACCATTTTTCTATGTTTATTCCATCCCTCTATGTCCTATACCCTCAATACAATAGTGTTTAAGTTGGACTATAGTGATGGAACTTAGGGTGTCCCCTTTCTAGCACTCTTATCCAATCACTTTTCAAGCCCAGATGATTGTTCTACTTGATTCTTCTTCTTCATTATGTTGGCCTAGAATGATTGCATTTAATCCATGTCCCATTTATAGTTCATTTAGAAGGGTTGGCAATTATTTTCAAAAGCAAACAAGAATACAAGTAAGACCACTAAGGCAAATTTACTTATTCTTTGTTTATAGCTAGATCATACTAGTCCCTAGCCACCTCAAACACACCTAGTTTATCATTTTTCATCTTAATTACACTAGTACATAAAGCACATCAAGTAGGAGAACTACATATGGCTTGATCCCTCTTCGAAGTCTTGGTATGTAGGTAGTGTTCCCACACAAGGGGTGTGGATACATGTTTAGTGCATCTTACACTCACTAACCCCCCTCATCCAAATTTTCAATTAAGTTCAAGCATAAGGAATATTTATGGTTTGGAGATTAAATCATCTCTATAAGGAGATTCACTGATAATCGAGACTTCAAATTTCACAAGCAAACTAATACAGGGAAAATGGACAAATCACAAAAAACTCAATTTTTTTGACCAGTTTAGACAACAGTAGTAGGACCTGGACTATAACACCAATCCTCAAAGTGTCCTATTTTTTGCACTCCTATCCTTTCACCAAATGAAATCTAGATCTTGATTTATGGCAATGTCTCAATCTTTCATAGCTAGTATCAACATCTATCTTAATAGTCTTAGTCTAGTTTAAGCTAAATTATATTTCTCTTCATTTATTACTATTTTAAGAGATATTCAAACTATAATTAAATTATATAAATTAGTGGCTTAATTATTACAATATTATTTAATGATTTAATTATTTAAGATCTTTAACAAAATTAAGAATAAGACCCCAATATTTCCAAAACTGTTAAATCATTTGGTGAAACTGACTTACTTTATTTGCACATATAAACCTTAGAAACCCTAGGGTAAATTCATTATTGATTTTTACAATATTTTTATGATTTTTTTATTTCCTATTTAAATCATAAATTCAATTTAATTTTTAAAATTCCATAGTAATTTTTAGAATTTTATTTTTCTTCCAAACCCTAGTTGCATACTCTAGATCTTTCAAATTAAAAAATTTCCAATAATTTGCTGATTTTTTATTTGCATATTTAAATCCGAAATTAACATCACATTTTAAAATTCCATAGTAATTTCAAAAATTTATTTTTCCTTCAAACCCTAGTTGCATACACTAATTCCTTTCAAATCAATAATTTTCCTATATTTTTTTGATTTTTTATTTGCATATTTAAATAAAAAATAAGCATCAAATTTTAAAATTCCTTAGTAATTTTAAAATAAATTATTTTTCAAAAAAACCAATTGTATATAATAGGTCCCATTACTTTTGAGATATCACCTTACATGCCTATGAGCTTCCTCCTTGCATCTCTTCCTTTGAGATGAAGTACAAGACTTAGTGGCAACCCTCCAAAACTCACCCAAATTACTTCAACCTGACCATATACCATGAATAAGCAACCAACTCAAGGTCCTATTATAGATCCTTCACATCCATATTACACCAATTTCCATGAGGATAATTTTAACAATGAGCCATATGAGAATAACAATGATTATATAAACACCGATGTTCATGACCCACCACATCAAACTCTTGATCCACTTCCACCTATTATTGATAATTAACTTATCCTCAACAAAGATTTGATCCTAAAAAGTTTTCAGGAAAGACTCAAGGAAAAACCTTGAGATCATACTCTTATCTTACAATCTATCATTAAAATTATAAAGGCTAAGCAAGTTGAGTCTTCAATTCCTTTAGAGCAACATGTTACAAATGACACTATGGGGGAAACTATGTGTCAACAACCCCTTATAGCAGCCCAACCTACCTCTATGCCACCACCAACTACAACTAGTACATCTTTATCTCCTGGTGTGGCTACCCTTGTGTAAGAGATAAAATATCTTCAATACAAGGTGTTACATTGTGAGCAAGGTGCCTCGAGACCTATAAAATCCTTGGATTATTTTTCTCTACTTCATACACCATTGGCACATCATATTGCATCTACACCCTTTCCATAAGGTTTTGTTTAACCCAAGCTCACTTTATACGATGGTAAGGGTGATCCATCAACATTTGAGATATTTTCATGTAGGATGCTTAGATTATGTGCCAAATGATTGGTTATTAACTAAGTTATTTCCATAGAGTCTAAAGGATTATGCTTTACAATTGTTCTATAGCCTACTAAATTAGTTAGTCAATGTATTCAATCCTTTATCTAACATGTTCCTATCTCATTTCATCATTAACATTGGTGATAAGGTTTCATATGCCCAAGTTTCACAACAAAAACAAAGGTCAAATGAACATCTCACATATTATGTTCTTTGCTATAAGACTATCTTGGCTAAGATGACTAGCCTCATGGCTAATCAAGAGTTACAAGATATCTTCAAGCAAAGTCTTGTACCAGCTTTACATGAATCAATAATGTTTAAAAGGTTCTCTTCCTTCATTGAATTATGTCACACACTAAAATAAAGATAATTCAAACTAATCTCAATGGGAAAAATTTAGTACACAAGAAAACCAAAAACAACAAACAAGAATGACATCAAAGTCCCATACAAAGTAGAGGTAAATTATAGAAAGAGTTGAAATTAACTAAATTTAATGTGGCTTTAGATCCCCCTTAGTGAGTGGTTATATTTGTGCCTCCTTGGTAAACCTTTTCCAATCTACCAGTTTCTCCATCTAGAGTTTTACAACAAATTTTGGAATTTAATAGCATATCTCTCCCTCCTATTTGAGAAGTTGATCCAAAAATCCTCTTCCAAGAGGATATGATTAGAATGCATTTTTCAATTTTCATAAGGCACCAGTCCACATGAAAAATAGATGCATTAGTTTGAGACATAAGATACATGAATTGATAGATGACAATGTTATTGATCTTGGAAATTTAGTTGAGCCTCCTCAGGAAAATAAAATAAAGGATAAATATTTGAAAATATTCTTAGATCCTTTCCCACAACATTCTAAACAAGAGACATGGGATATATTAGGTGTTCACCATACATATCATGCACATCCTCCACTAGCTATATATCAGACACATTTAATTGAGTTACACCCTATAAGCAACATGATTGGTGTATACAATTCTAGAGTTTTAGCTAGACCTTCGATCTCCTTCTTAGAGTAGGAGATAGTTGAGAATGATTTATATTATCATTCACTCTTTATCAAAGCATACATTCATAATCATATTATTCATAGTGTTCTCATAGATAATTGATCAAGTGTAAACATGTGCACTATGACATTATTTTAGCATTTGGGATATTCAAAGTAGGATATTACATCGACAAACATAGTTATTATTATATTTAGTGGGCACATAAATATTTCATTGGGTGAGATTTTACTTCTTTTACATGTTGGTCCAACACATGTGGCCACACCATTTACTATTTTCTTAGTATAAGAGTTTTTGATATGTAACTTGGTCGACCATAGATTTAGAAATTTGAGTAGTACCTTCTTCAGTTCATAGACGCATGAAATTCATTCATGTTAATTAGGTTGTTATAGTTTGTGGATTTCCATATGAGTTACCACTCCCACTTTAGAGCCATCTAATACTTTTTAGTCACCAGTTTTAGTTCTGCCATCGGTTTCAATTCTACCATCAATTTTAGTTTCTCCACCAGTTTTAGTTCTTCCTCTAGTTTATATTTAAACACAATTGAGGCCTCCATCACCAACATAGAGATTTCATACACTTTTATAGAGGCCTATTTTAGAGAAACCACAATTTTAGTATTCTATATAGCTTCTAGCGATAGTATTCACACCTAAGGGAGTATCATTGAGGATTCATGCCTCTACACATAGAGAACATGTTTAAATAGCATTTCCTACTACCATATGGATATTTAAGAGCCCTATACTTGTATCCACTTCTTAGAGTTACTTGGGAACTCCATAGTATATTTACACTATAGATATTTTAGAGCATTTACATCATACATAACTTTTAGAGCCATAGTCTCATCCCTTCCATCATTCTTCATGATCACACATGATCCCTGTCATTCATACATGACACCATGATAGGGAGTATCTCATGAGACTCATCAGTTAATATCATTATTCTCAATATTGTTTATACATAAATTGTTTTCAATTTATTGTACATAATCTTATTATGATCGATTATGCATAGCTTAATTTAATAATACCAAAAATAATTCAAAAATTTCAAAATATAAAAACAATATAACATTTCAAAAATTCAAAAACATAAAAACATTTCAATTGTATGCATCATCCATGCTTTAAATTTCTACTCAAATTCTATACTTACATTTGATGTTATATGCTATTATTTGTCAATTTATCTAAATTACCATACTTCACTTGATCTTCTTTGATTGTGTGTAGTCACATCTAGATCCTTGACTAATTCACTCTACCTATTGAGGGGGAATCTTACTTCTACATTCAAGACACACACTGACATATCTACCCCCTAGGGGCATCTTATACATGACTACACCATCTAGGTTATATGATTCCTACACCACACACTCTAGTTATCATGTTTATGTACATTAATTACTAGCTTGCATAGATTACTCTATCAACATTCACTAGTATATAACACTTGAATATTTATTAAAATATACCTAATCTTGTACTCCATGTCTTACATACTTTCATTTCTTTCTTTAATTAGTTATATTTGATTGTATTTATAGTATATTATATGCCTTCCTTTCTTGATTTTCATATCTATATATGATTACATTTCTTAGTTCTTATTTTGTCTCCTGTATGTACCTTAGGACATTTATCAATGTCCTTTGCTTTTATTCTTGTGTGTGCCTTAGGACATTTGCCAATGTCCTTTACATGTACTCTTCTCTATGATTTTAGATTTCACACCAACCTTGCTTGTTTCTAATTGTATATGTATGTGGAATTTGAAGATGCCTTGTATGCTTGTTATCCAATTTGAGTGACATGTGCCCATGTCTCTTGTTTGCTTAGCCCCTTGGCCACTCATGTATGCTTCTTGATTCTTACCTTGTGTGCTTGTTACTTGTTTACTTATTATTGTTTGCAATTTCATGATCCACATCATGCATTATGTCACTTTATTGGATGCCATGATCGACATCATGGCCCATCCCTCATTGATAATTAATAACTAATAACTAACAACTAACATTTCTAGTTTCAATTCATTACAGTGCACATGTTATTACATTATTATATTTATATAGGCATACCCCTATTAATCTAACAATATACAATACAAACCATGCTATATATTGTGATATATTATTGATTATCATTGATATATCATGTATTTCATAACATAACACACTTGTAGGGTTATTTCTTTTGAGGGCAGTCATTGCAAGTTCCTCATTCCTACCCTTATAATAGGTGAAAAAAATAGGGTTTTGTCACAAAGATTAGATCTCTTACTAGTTGAGAAATTAGTTTTTAGAAGACTCAAAACATCAAAAAGAGGTCAAACCAAGTAGAATATACTAGAAAAATAGTGATGATTATATAAAAATCATCAATTTTAGCAAAGGATAATATTACCAGACATGGAAAATAGTATCAAACACTAGGGTTTCTTATCTTTGGTGCTCCTATCCAAATATCAAAAAACCTATATTTTATAAAATAAGCAAAATGGTAAGATCAACTATAGTTTTACATATATAGACCTATTCTGATTCAATAGTTTTAGTACAATTTTTCTCAAATAATATAGATATAGGGGGCATCATGCATGGCATGATGGATCTCACTTCTAGTTTTAGTTAGGGTAGTTAGTATAAATTTTAGATCATAATCCATGTTACCGACACTAGTGATTAGGGGAAATTTATGTGGCACATTATTCTTTTCTTTTCAATTTTAGCATATTACCCAAGCATTCTTAGTAGTTATGTGCTTTACTCCATCTATAGGTGTTTGACATCATTTTAGAGTAGTTTTCATACAAGCCTAACCTCTAAATTTTTGAGTGGCTTCCACATAAGCCTATGGCCTAGTTTTAGAGTGGATTTTATACAAGCCTAATATCCACCCTTTTTGAGTGGCCAAGAGTGGCCTAGTTTCTAGCACACATTCAACTATCCACAACACATTTCCAGATTATATTACATTCATGGGATTTAAGATCCATCCCATATGACACAAATTCATACCAGTATCAATTTATAGCTTCATATCATGAGGCAATAATGGAGCCAAAGGCCTAGCTAGTCTTTGTATTATTGAGCCACCTACTCAAAGGGATTAGACACATATTCCAAAAATTGATTAGGACATGCATAATCATATAGATTCATTTAGTGGGCAATGATAGAGACAAAGGGCCAACCTTTGCATTATTAAGCCACTTTTAGGGAATTATGCACTTAGCTATGTTTGTAATATTACTTTTGGTACAACACATACCAAACATATCCAACATATCCAACACATCTATCATCACTCAGTATCACAATATGTTTTGTAAGGGTTCATATACCTAGTGAGGTGTATTTTTTCCTTTGTTTTATTCTCTCCCTTACCTAAATTTTTACATTCTTATTTTAGATATAACATATCTAGTAAGAAATGATCTACCCTTTGTTTTCTCTAATAGATTTAGACTTCACAACGTGCTCTCTTTATGCACACCCAACATCACACAGCTTCATGAGCTTCACCCTTATAGGTAAGTTTAGGTATGCTTTCTATTTTTCCTTTATCCTAATATTTCACTTTGATGCATCACTAGAATAAAAGGGGAAACATGTAGTCATATAAAATGTGAAAATTGATAATTTGAGTATAGATTATGACAACCAATCTATAGGTCCATCTTACATGTTCTCATGACCCTTATAATCATATTTTCATTTATTCCTAGTCATATGTAGGCTTTCAAGACCTCATTATAGCTTAGCTATGACCCTTTTTCTTTGCTTATTTCATCCCCCTAGGTCTTATACCTCAGGAAAATAGTTCCCAAGTTAGAATATAGAATTAGACCCTAGGGTGTCTCCTTTATATCACTCTTATCTAATCACCTTTCGATCTTAGATGATCATTTCCCCCTGATTCATCTTCTTCATTATGTCAGCCTAACATGATTACATTTAACCCATGACCAATATATCTCTATAAAAGCCTATTCAAAGTTCAATTAGAAGGGTTGGAAATTATTTTCAAAATCAAGTAAAAATACAAGCAAGACCATTAATGCAATTTTACATATTCTTTTCATACATCCAACCAATACCACCTCATGCTCATTCAAACCCTCACACCAATCCCTAGCTACCTCAAGCACATATAGTTTAGAATTTTTATATCTTCATTACACTATTGTATAAAGCATATCAAGTGGGATAACTACATATGGCTTGATCCCTCTTCAGAGTATTGGTATGTAGGCAATGTTCCCACACAAGGGGTGTGGATACACATTTAATACATCTTACACACACTAACCCCCCCTCCTCCAAATTTTAATTCAATTTAGAGCATATGGAAGATATAGGGTTTGGATATTAAATAATATCTATAAGAAGTTTTATTAAAGTCAAAACTTGAAAATTTGCAACCAGACTAATACAGGGATAGCAAATAAAACCCAAAAAGCTCAAATATCTATGACAAGTTTAGACAATAGCGATAGGACCTAGACTATACCTATAGATCTTAAAGTGTCTTATTTTTGGTGCTCTTATCCTTTCATTAAATGAAATATAGATCCTAATTCGTGATAATGTCCCAATCTTACATAGCCAATATCAACTTCTATCTCAGTCTAATTTATGCTAAGTTATATTTCTCTTCATTTATTACTATTTTTAGAAAGATTCAAATTATAGTTAAATTATAAAAATTAGTGGCTTAATTATTGTAATATTATTTATTTATTTAATTAGCTTAGACCTTTAAATAAATTAGGAACAAAACACCAATATTCCTAAAACTATTGAATTACATTACATGCTTAATAACAAGCACACAATTATTGCCAATGTAGATCCACTCAAGTGTCCACTATCCAAGACAACTTTATAAGGATACATGGCTAAATGGATCATGCTCTTGAGTGAATTAAAGATATGATACATCCATCAAAATCCTATAAAAGGACATGTGCTTTTAGACCAACTTGTTGAATCTCCCCTTATAGATATTGAACCACTCACTTTTGCATTCTTGAATGAATCCATCATGACCATCATAGAAATACATCTTGAAGAGAAGCACTAGAAAATTTATTTTGATGGATCATTCACATCACATGGATCAAGGACAAGCCTATTATTTATAACACCAAAAGGGGATCTCATTAGCAAATAATTTCATATCATATTTCCTTGTGCTAATAATATGGTTGAATATGAAGTACTCATTCTAGGGATTCATCAAGTAGTATAATGGAACACTCAACATATCATGGGTTATAGTGATTCTTAGTTAATAATCAATTAGGTTACAGGTCACTTTTATACCAAAGATGATAAGATGGTACCATACAAGGCCATGGTGGATACTCTTAAATAATATATTACTGACATACAACTTGAATGCATACCTTAAAATAATAATAGGATAGTGGATGCCATATCCACCATTGGTTCTTTGCTCTGCCATAATGACAAGGCAAAAAAATATTAATTCCTTATTCAAAATTTTATATCACCTACTCATGAACCTTCAACCATTACAATGATATATGATATTAATGATCCCATCTCTATTTATTACTCATACCTATATAATTACCTTCATGACCATATCATACCACTAGACCTATCACATAAACAACAAAAGGCCTTTATACACCAAGCATTAAAATATACCTTGGTCCAATCCTTTACCTCAAAATATTTGATGGAATTTTACTTTGTTTTTTAACTTTGGAAAAAGCCACATTAATATTAAGCAAATTTCATTAACGAGTATGTGGATTCCACACTAGAAGGGATTTCCTAGCAAAAAATCTACTATGAATCAATTACTATTAGCCAACTATAGAAGCAGATGTAGCTACGTATGTCAAAATATGAAAAAGTATAAAAAACATGCCACTTTGATTCATGCCCTAGATAAAACACTAAAACCATTTCTTACACTATATCCATTTTCAATGTGGGACTCGATCTCATTAGGAAGATTAACCCTAACTCATCTAATGGCCATAAAACATTCTTACTATTTTTGAATATTTCAATAAATGGCTCACTTACATGAATGGAAAATGGATTTATAAATTTATCTTTAACCATCTCATATGTCACTATGGTATCATATCTATCATTATATCTAATAATGGTATATCATTTAAAAATAAGGATGTCAAAGCACTCTATGTCGAGTACAATATCACCCAACATTTTCTACTACATATTACCCTCAAGGTCATGGCCAAGTAGAGGAATATAGTAAAACCATTATTAAAATCCTTAAAAATATTTTCAATGAAGTTGAATTTGATTGGCACATGCAAATATTTTGTGCCCTCTACGTAAACCATACTAATTACCATACTCCAATGAGAGCCATACCATATTCCCTAGTATATGGAACTGAAACCATTCTTCCCATTGAGGTTGAGTTACCTTCTCTATATATCTTATTTAAACACATCTTATATGATGAAGATTTTAGAGTAACTCTCTTACAAGAGTTAGAGTTACTAGATGAAAACTGCATGGTTGCTATAAATAGCACTCAAACATACCATAATTGACTATGTGGTCAATATAACCAATGAGTTAAACATAAAGAGTTGGATCTTCGGGATGTTGTTCCTCAAATAAAACCAAAAGAGTAGCATGAATAATAAGAATAAAAAAGGCAAGTTCAAGTCTAATTGGGTAAGCCCTTACATCATTATTGAAAATTATAGATCTAGAGCATATAGGCTCATTACACCAGATGAAGATGAACTTGATGAGACCATGAACATAATACACCTCAAGCATTATTTCTCTTAATGGACCTAAAGTATTGTCTATGAGGCTCATTTAAATTATACCATATGATCATCTTCTTTATACCATACCATGTACCATTCTACCATACCTTCACTAAAGACCAAGTTGTTTTTACCCTCATAACCCACCCTTTTGACATTCATTCCACTCCATTGATTCTTTGAGAACTATTAGACATAAGGTTTTAGATCAAGTTTCAATAGTCAATTTAGTGTTCTAGATAGAGGTAATATCTTGAACTAGTATGACAAGGGTTTGGTAATTGCATTCTTCATTATTGACACATTCTATTTCATTTTTAGTGTTACTAATTATAACTACCTTTGGAAAAATTAGTATCATTGACCTATGCCATTGTTTATTAATTATAACCACATATGGAAAAATTAGGATAAATATATTTACCATATCTTGTTACATCACCCTACCATTTTTATACCATACTTGGTCATTTCCCTTAATTTATGAACTTGATGTTAGCTACTGAGATTCCTCCATTATGAAGGTAGAACTATAGTGACTTGAGGTCCTAATGAGACTATGTAAATAGTGATCAATTTACATTGAGGTCAACTAAATCACCCTTAAGCCACACTCTCACCATTTTATGATAAATTTAAGTTTGAATGCTCTAACCATTTTGTGAGTTAGACCATTCTATATCTCGTAATTCTTGATTGAGTTTAGATGCCTAGAAAATTCCAAAAACATTTTTAATAGTTCAAAAACCCATAAAAATTTATAAATGATCTAAAAAATATTAAAAATCAAAAAATCATAAAAATTGTATTAGAATATTCATGCAATATATAAATCTATAAAAAAATTTGGGATGGGCCATCTTGTTTGTTCAGGTTATTTATAAACCACCTTGGTCTTTTTCCTCCCATTTTTGGGAGAACTACATCAGCCTAAGGTCTGCATAGACTATATAGGTATCACTTGGATACATGGGGTATCTTGAGTTATCTCATCCACACTTTCATTTCTTTTTGATCACTTCTTTTACTTAAAGATTCTAGGACCCCTAACTATCTCATGAGTAACTACTTATCTTTTAGTTTCCCCATCCTTATTGGCCTTAGCCATATACTCTTGACATTTTTTGAGTTAATATTGTGAGCATTGTGTATTAAATTTTTATATATGAATGACCACTTATATTCATTTAATGATCTCACCATTTTACGAGTCACCATTGTTTGCATTGTTCATTTGAAGTAGATGTCTTACTACGCTTTTGGCCATTTTTTCATGCTCTCACCATTTTGTGAAACCATTTCTATATTCCTCTAAATGTTAGTCATGTATTATTATCATCATTTTTATTTTATCTAATATCTAGGGAGAACTACATTTAGCCTAAATTTCATGTTGGATCATGCATCCGTGAAACTATTTAGGTATCATCCACCTACCATGTGCATCTAGAGTTAGTTTGGCTATCCCTTATCTTTTATTCCCCCTATTTTTTTCATTGTCTCCTATATCCTAGGGGAAATGTTTGTCATCATTTTTGTATAATTATTACCTATATCCTAAGGTAAACCTTGTGATAATTGTTCTTATGTTATTATACCTATGTCATTATTGTCTAGCTTAGGGGTCACCCTATTGCTAAGAGTAATACCTTTATTACACATGCATGAAAAATTTATTTTATATTTGTTCTAAAATTGTGTTTAACCATTGTTTTTGTTTGTTTTATTCACTTTTTATTTATTGGTGTTTTGTTGTGTGTTATTTTTATTGATGTTTTGTTTTGTGTTTTCATTTGTTTGTTTTCTTATTTATTTACTTTAATTTTTGTGCCTTGACTTAGTATGTATGCATTCATTGGGTGATTACTTGCACATGATACTTAAGTATATTCATATTCATATGTTAACATTATCCTCATGTTTGTTACCATTAGTGATTGTTTTCATTTATTTATTAGATCAAATTTCAATCCTTAGGCATATTAAAGCTAAGTTATCATGGTGTTTTATATCATGGTGAATACCATCATGTGTTACAACAAAAATTAGTTTAGTGGATATTACAAGCAATGGTGCCTCAATATTTATCCTTCTTCACATGATGACTTTATTCCATATCCAAACATTACCCAAATATAGAGTAATTAAATCATGAATGAATTCTAATATTTTTTAGTTAGGACATGCATCTCCATACTAGTAGGTTTCCCAAATTCATGTTTCTCCTCTATACTAGCTTATTATTCTTTTGTGAGTATATATCAGAATGTAAGTCCCGTTTTCTAATTTTCCACATTAACTCAAACCATAGTGCCAATGATTATAATTGCCTTTGGGCAAATCATTGTGTTTCAATCTATCTAAATGATAATGCTTATTATTTCCTTTGGGAAAATCATTATCATCATTCCTCCCAATTGGGGCATGTTTTCATTTTGCTAATGATTATAACCAGTTTTGGGAAATCATTCTCTCTTTACCTTGTTATGTCAATGATAATAACCACCTTTAGACAAATTAACCTTTTTTATATGACCTACTAGGGCATCACATTATGCCACTAATTATAACCACCTTTGGGAAAATTAATCTTTTCCACCCCTTTACTTTTAAATCCCATCATTTCCTTCTTCCGCTCCCTCGATGGGGCATCTAAGGCTCATCAATAGCCTATTGGGGCATTAAGCATTAAATACCTTTTCATTATTTTAGAAGATGTTACTATGCCTATATCTTGTAATTCTTTTCCAAATATGGGTAAATTGTAGACACCCCATTTTTGCCACAAATAGCTTTTGATCAAACTTCAGATTGATTTCTACCAAATAATACAAATCAAGCCTATGAATAATTTAATGTCCCAATTTTGTCTCTACATTAGACATTAGTGTTCAAAATAATTTTTAGGCATCCATATTTAGGGTATTATCCTATACACAACAATAACCTTACAACCTAAAAACTAGAAGTTTGGCCTATAGACCCATTAAGTGGGGAACTTTAACAAATCCTAAAAGAGATAAAATGATAATGAAAATGAATTAACTAATTAAACTATATTAAATTCTTACCTAAATAATCTATTGGAAATTAATGAATATCTGTAAATGAAAATTAAAAAATGCAAAATACGAGGCTTATTCATCATTACTTTTGTGAGTTGTCAATCTACTTGAAAAATATCTGAATTGAGTGGAAGAAAATAATTTTGACCTATGTCTCTCACATGGACCTTATCGTTAACCTAACCCAACTAAGGGTTAGTTTGAACTCAACTGTAGTTAATTCTAAGCTAACTACACTTGTGTTAAAGTTAGTTTTAGAGGCCATAAATACAATGCCTCACCCACTGATCTATATGATTTTCTAGTACAATGTTATTATGCTGAAATAACTTCCAAAAATCTTCATTGTAGTGTTACCATGCCCACATGTCAAGACAAATGAATCCAAGCCAAGGTTAATGAAGGAGAGATG